>CAEGAE010029638.1:0-100040 GCA_903067095.1 Girardinus metallicus | reverse complement strand
AGGAGTGCTGGTGGAGATGTCAGACCCCTTGCATGCAGTGAAAGTCACATTGTGAAGAACTTTTCATTCTGTGTTGCACTAGGTGACAAACAACCAAGTAGAAAAGGGTTACAATTGCATGTCCCAAAACTTGATGTTCCAGTTAAAACCTTTGCACTTACAGGTCCAGCTTGGAACACAGGCTGATCTTCAGCTTAATGGGGAATTTAACTGGAAAATCAAGTTCAGTGTTAAATCAGTGCTGGGACAAATTCACGGTCAGAGCTAAATCCAAAATGAAAACTCAAACTGGTGCATTTCGGCTCCGTCCTGCAGGACTGATCTGTTTGACTGAAATCTACTTTGGCACAATGAGGATAGGGTTCAAGCTTAGGTTATTCAACTTCACAATTCTGACCAACTGGCACCTTAACAGTTTCTGAGCCCATTTTGTTCTTTTCACATGTAAAATGTTGGAAGTCAAACTTGCAGTTTTCCTTGAGTGAAACTTAAAGTTTGACACATTCTAACATTATCTAAATCCATCAGACTGCCAGAGCTTACCGTCTTCATGATCAACTTCCTCATTTTCATCCTAATCGCGTCATTCAGTCCTATCTGCATGGGCAGATAACAACCTCATGCTATCTTTTAATTGCATTTAACCAGAGTGACCCATCAGTTTGGAGAAACTTCAAGGTTCTCAAAAAACCTGGATTACAAAACAACAGAGTTCAAAAGATCACATCCTACACCAGACATGAAACCATTTCAGCTAAATTTCACAAGAGCTGTAAAATGCCTGTAAATTAGAGCTTTTTTTGTAAACTGCTTTTTGAAAGACATGTAGCCAACATATTTAGTGTTTGTGATGGTTTCATCCAAATCCTCTGGGGCTGCTAAATCACTGTATTTTCTTCTTGTCAGTCACATAATTTAAGCAAAATCTCTAGACCGTTTGAGTAGAAAAATCGTTTCTCAATCGAATCGCTCGACACTTAAAAATTTGCATCTCCAGAAAAATGTCTTACTTTAAGCTAAATAATCTGCCAGCGGAACTGGCACTTTTTAAAAAATCTGAATTCAAGAATTATTTACTTCAAAGTCCTATATTTTGCTAAGAAGTTACTTGTAAGTCATATTTCAACTTGTAAGATATTTGAACAAGAAAGTAGACAAACATACTTGGTAGGATTTTGTGTTTTTGCAGCTTGTAGCAGAAAATTTATGAGTTTGAATCTTCATAGAGTTTGATGCTTAGATATGAATTTGATCTTCTACGGTCTTATAATTTGGTGCTGTATAAATAAACTACTACAAACTCCTACAACATGTGGTGATTCCATGTTTTATGAGAGTTTAAAAAGAAGCGTTACATGGTGAAATGTTCATCAGATTCTGCAGAGGGTTTAACTTTGGCCCGCTCTGGGACCCCTGGGCTTTCCGAGGACTTGAACGCCTCCTCTTTGCAGACATCTCTGATCAGCATCAAGTCATCAGCCTCTGAATCAGAGAGCTGTGAATTAGTGAAGTGGTAATGAGGCTCAGATTGCTCCTGTTCAAACTAAAAGGCTTCAGAGAGTGCGACATGAAAGGCCGAGCAGATAAGGACCGGATATCAAAGGTCCGCTGACTTTCTTTCTGCAGTCAGCTCGGCAAACAAACTTTCTGCTTGGTTTAGGAAGCTGCAGGATTACATAAGAACCATCTCAGAGTCAGTTTTTCTCAGTGTCTGTGTTCCTCTGCTGATCCAGGATCAGCAGCTTTACGTCTGCGACTGTCAGGGTGACGAAGGGTTTCAGACGCTGCGCTAAGCCTCAAATGACTGAACAAACATTTTCCTCCCAAATGTAAAGGATTCAGAAGCTTATGTGCTCAGAAGCTCCTCATCGGCTGCTGCTGGATCGTGGATCATCTCTGCAGTCACTTAGTGAAGGTTTCATCTTGGCATGTCTGCTGTTCAGCTGAAACTCACTGAAGGAACGTATAAGTAATTAGAAAGCTGTAATAACATGGTTGCATAAGCGTTCACAGCTTTAAACAAAAATGTTTCTGAAACGCCTTTAGTTGCAGCATTTAGTCTTCTAGATTTTACAACAGTGAATCTGAAGAACCAGAAATAAACCACAGCGGTGCTGGCAGCATTCCTTTGTTTGGATTTTCTTATGAACATCCTTTAACAATAGTTTTGCAAAGAAATTACAAAAAAATTTAATTGTATAAAGTAGAGATGCACAGATCTGATATTAATGCATGAGTCCCGATATTGGAAAAACATCTATATTGGGTATCGGTGCCAATGTGCCTGAGCCAAACGGGCCAATCTCTTCAGTCCAGTTCAAAGCTCTGTGCTCCACTTGATGCTTTATTTATTTTACATCATATTTATAATTCCTAATTTCACTTTCTGAACCATTTGAAAGAAGGTTTGTTGCAGTTTATTTTTGTCAGTTTAACCAGACAAATTAAAGTTGTGTTGTTTTTACATGTTTGGCCAAGCTTGTGAAGCTATTGGTGTATTTAAGTGTGCTGCACTGGCGCAGTCATCAAATAAATTTGCAATTGTGGACATTTATGTCTACATTTTGAAATTCAGGACTGTTTTTCTGTATCAGATCAGTATTGGCCGATACTAAATCTCAGGTGTCGGTGTTGGAAGTGGAAAACATGGATGGTGCATCCCCAGTATAACAGTATCTGTCTGGAGAAAAACAGATGCCTTTATATTCCAGGATGTTGTATGTATGCCTTGGTACAGTGAAGGCTATCAATAATAATTGGAAATAATATAAAAAACATTACAAAAGCCAGTGATTTCTCCAATTTGATGAAAGTGGAGATGCTGTCAAAGTAGCGCAAAGAAAATCTGCCAGCTAATCAAATTGCTTCAAAACAACCAAGACTTCCTGTAAGGAATTAATCTGGCGCCAGATAAATAGGTTCAACTACTCTTAAATAGCATATTAGTATATAGAGTTAATAAAACACAAGACTGTCAATCCGAAATCATGTCAAAGCAAAGCAATGTGAATATATTCAGTAAAACAGAATTAATTGAGTTTGTGAAAGAACAGAAAGATGCATTTACTGTTTTAAAAATTTATATTTATTTAGTTTTATAATCAACTTGCTCTAGCTTAAACTTAAAATAAATCAAGCAACTGGAGTTTGAAGTATTCTAAAGGAATTTTATTTCAGACTTTTACACAGTTACATTTACATTATTTATAAATTAAAATGGGTTTATTTTTCCACAAAACCTACCTTTTATAATGTAAATAGAAATAAAAAAAAACAAACATAAATAAAGCAGTAAAAGGTGCTGTTTGAGGATTTTTTGGTTTTATACCAGCAGTGCATTACCACCATCTACTGGGTTGGATTTGTAAAAGCTGTAATGTGTCTCAGCCCTAATAACCCTGTATTAAGTTTTGAAGCACGCAAGTGATTAAAAAACTTAAAATCTTACAACGAAAATAAGTCAGGAACCTGGTGCTCAGTTAAATCTTTATTTGAAAGTGACTTATTTCATACTGGAGCTCAGCTTGGGTTGCTAGGTGATGGGCGGAACTCTGCTGGGGTTGCTAGGTAACGGGTTGGACTTCGCTGGGGTCACTAGGTGAAGGTCAGTGCCTGCTAATTTGAGACGTTGCATTCGGAAAGTTTTTGAAAACTGCTCATTTTCTTGACACTAAAATATATGAACTTATTACCAAAAAAAGGTCTGGGCATTTTTTAGAAACATTAGAGATCCAAGTGGAAGTACAAAAATGTGAAAAATGTGAACTTTGTATAATAGGTTCTGTTTTTAAGGATGGAAATCCTCCTGTTTTCCATGATTACACACAACCCTTTCTACATGACTCTGTGGAAAAGCTCTAACCAGTGTCATTTTGCCACTTCAGAGACCTGACAGTTGTTTTCAAGCTGTTTTTTTCTTCCCACTTCATGTTTTTCCAGCTCCATCCTTGGAAGAATCTGTTATTTAGAAAACTGAAGGATGGAAAGATGATGTTGATCTCAATGTGGGAGAAGTTCCAGTCCCACGGATCCATTACTGGTCCAGCTGACTGTTCCAAAGGTAACTAAAACCCTTCTTCCATCCAGTCTTTGCCTATCAGTCGGCTGCCTGCCGGAGCCTCTTTAGCACCTCTTCTGGATCCAACGAGGAGTCCACCTTGATGACTTTGTCTCTGGATCTAGATCCCTACAGGGTGAAATGTTGTTGACCCATTAGAATAAAATTCACAAGTTAAGAAAAAAATATCTAAACAAGGAAAAAAGAGAGTTAATCCAAACGATGAGGCATTAACTGTAGCTTAAAGAACTGCTGACTGAAAATCTATTTAGTAAATATTAGTTATGCTGAATTTTATGAAGATAAACTCCCAACTTTATCTTCATGTCTTTACGTTTTACGACTTTAACGAATTAAAAAAATTAACTCAATCACATTTGTTGTTTGTGTTTTTCTTTTAATACGAAAGTCCCGAGCCGGAACCTTTGCTGCGTGTTTCTGGTACGCCCGTAAATCTGACGCACAAGTGGAATCTGCGAACAACAGCAATGGACGATAAAGCAGTTTTTCTTGGACCAGTAAGGGTAAATTTCTGCTTTAAAAAATATCTGATGTGACACTGGAAAATACTTTTGTTGTGTTGAAGTTATGCTAACCGTAGTTAGCCTATCAGCGAAGCTATTCGAGCCTGAAGTAGCATTTATGCTAACCATGTAGCAGCAGCAGAGCCGCCCCCCACGCCAATGTCGTCCTCCACTGTCCACATTTATAAATAAGTATTTTTTAAAAGAAAGTTACATGAATAATCAAGCATTCCTGAAACACTTCAAAACTGAATGGGTTTTGAAGTGAAGTATAAGTTGCACCGATCTGACGGGCGGCTGAATAACTTAAATAATAAAAATCTATGTTGTTCATATATCCATTTTTAACAGTTTTGCAATAAAAAGGATGTTTTAAATTGAAAATGTTTATTTTTTGTAATAATGTTCTTAATTAAAACTTGATTAACTTAAACAGATTGACAAAGGTAAATATATTTGTTGCTGAACTCATGTCTGTTCAATAATTTAGCTGCAAAAATGTAAATTAATTAATTAATGACTCCGTTGAGTCCCAGGACAGATTAGTTTTAATCTGTCCTGTAATCTTTGGAAGTGTTATTGTTCACTCGTATCCCTTGAATTGTTAGACTCCAACGATTGCTGATTAAGCACATTAAAAACAAAAACAGATGTAGGAGTTTCAGAAACCTTGTCCAGTGAAATCTGGCTCTTCTTCAGCTCCAGGACTTCTGCAAGGTAGCGGACAAGCTCTGTGTTTGCTTCTCCGTCTGTAGGTGGCGCTGCAATGGAGACGCCTACAGCCTGAGTGGAAACATCTGGAAGAGAGGGAGAACAAAGTGTTAGCTGTGTTTTAGCAACAACAGATCAGATGTTGGTGCAACGTGAGGCCGACCTGTGATGCTGCTGTGTTTGGAGCCCGGCTTCGCGTGCACTGTGATGGATACAGATCCGCTCTTATCACGGGTTACTGGACCAGAATCCGGTGTCTCTGCGGTTCCACCTACAGCCGCCTTCACCTGTCCTTTCACCTGTTTAACAGCACAGAGGTTATTGGATAGTTTTATTATATTGGTCACCATGTTGGTAATGCCTTCACTCTGGGACTGGAAGCACATGTTAACTTTTAATGTAAATTCAAGACTGTTTTAGTCTTGATTATCCTCGATAACTTAAGCTTATTTTGGAACACCTTAATACCTTCCGGAAGCTAACTTTAGCCCAACTTATTTTAGTTTAGCTTGCATTTAAGCTTCCGATAAAGTAGCTTGATTTGTTTTACGTACATTTGTTTTACTTTAACTTGCTTACGGTTAGCTCTGCATAATTAATTTTTCATTATCTTGTTATAGCTTAGCATATGCTACTTTATTCTAGCATCCCAAACTTTGGGTCACTTGTAGTTTTCCTTATATTAGTGTTGTGTGGTTTAGCTTATTCACCGTAGCTTGCATTATCCTAGCTTATTTGTTTTCATTTTAACTTAATTTGTCTTAGTGTAGCTTATTTTATCTTCCTATATCTTAAGTTATGTAGCTAAGCATTTCTTTGTTTTTATCCTGCCATTAGCTTGGTGTACTTTAGCTGATCTTAATGCAGTTTATCCTGTCTTTGCATAGTTTGTCCCATCTTAGCTTATTTTAGTTTATTTAGATTTTCTACATCTTCTTCTAACTTCTTTTGGCTCTTGTTTTGGTTAGCTTGTTGAATTTTAATTTATCTGTAACCCATACCATGTCATTCCATTTTAAAATCTTTTTTTTTTTAAAATAAACTCAGATTATTCAATATTAATTAGTCAGGAAACATGTGAGGCTGTCATTAGTTTGATCATTTGCACAAAGAGTAGAGGGAATTTTCATCAGCGCAGATAGTGCATGTGCATTGGTTAGAATGTAGTAAAGTAATGCTGTTACTGGGTCTTGACTGCAACATCTATGTAGAACTTGTGCTGATTCTGCTGGAGTGACACTTATCATTGCATATATGCTGTGTGTGTGTGTTTTTAACAACTCAAAGTAGTCTGTGGGAGTCTGGTTGAGCTAGAGTTTAAATTTGCAGGCTTTAGTTTCAGATGAATAGGAAGGAGGGGATAGTGTCTCATTTTAAAACATATTTAATAATTATAATAGCTTTCTACTGCAGGAGGTGCATTTGAATGCAACATGGAGCTGCAAGCATCTTTTCTGTTTGTTCGGTGTAGAAAGGCAAAGTTCATGATTAATCAGGTTCTGTTCGGATTAAACGAAAAATAGTTAAATAACCCTTTAATGGCAATGAGAATTAAACGAGGATCGGTTAAAGATCCTGACAGAAACACCGGACCATCCCCACTTGAAGTTCAGACTCGGATTCGGACTAACCTCTTTCTGCTTCCGGGGCATCGCTGTGGTTCTGGAGAACCGGCGGGTGGACCAAGAGGAGCAGCTAAACACCGGGACCAAGCCAGCTGCAGGAACACGGGTTAGAGGTTCGAACCGAATCTGCTTGAAACACCTAATCAAACCACCGCCGAACCGGGGAAACATGTCCAGGAGACAGAGAGCCTCTCCGCGTAGCGCCCTCTGCTGGACTGGAGGAGAACCGAACAGGCTCACTGGGAGGAGATCCGCGTAAGTTTCGGTTTGTAATCAAAACAAATGTGTAATAAAATTATTGATTAAATATTTATTTAAATCAGCCTAATCAGTGCCTATTTTTATTATTAAATACTGTTTCCCCTTATTTTAGGGTTTAAAATATTAGGTCCAGATCAAATTGAAAACTTGCATTTTATCTAAACTAGATGCTAGAACATACAAATAAAACGTTATAACATATTTAAAAATAAATAATTTGGACTTTATCTATTAGGTCATGTAAGAAATAAGGATCTGCCGTTTATTCTACAAAGATTTATGAGTTTCCTGAACCCTGAATCTTTTTCCGACTCCAGAAAATATTGGATAAAGTGAAGCTTTTGTTAACAGTTTCTTCATTTTCCTCACTTATTTTGCAGGACTATGTCAGAGCAGGTGAGGAAAAATTACCTGCTCCTGGACCAGCTGCACTTTTTAGGAAAACGCTTAAACCTGCTGAGAACCAAACATTTTGGTTTTGATAATCAAACCAATTTTTGCTTGTCAGATTGTGTCATTCTTCCTGTTCATTCATTTCTAGTATCGCAAATCTTTTTTCATATTTAGTATGTCTTTCAGATTCAAATGCAAGAACTGGTTGATTTTTATTTTATCTGTTTATCGTGGAGCTGTACTTATTGAAATGTTTCATCTTCTTATGACTATGATTTGATTTACGTTTGTTTAGTTTTTAAGTTTGCTCCTTCATTTTTCTGTTCTCTAACATGATTTAAATCTGTGTAGGAGAACACAGATCTCTCGCACAGATTTAGTAAATGTTCTCATTTGCTGAACATTAAAGAAACTAGTAAACTCTGTTTTATTTAGTACGTTCAGTCGGCGATGTTTTCTCTGAATCAGTCTGTACATGTCTTGAGTTTTAGCGACGCCTTGTGGACAAAAAGGAAACTGCTTTAAAAGTGAAATTTGAAAATCTTTATTCAGGAAAATTAAAGACTTTTAACTTTACTTTGCTATAAAAGCAGTTTATCCTATTGAAGCATAAGGAACATTAATTATATAACTCAGACTTTTCCCACTTAATAAAACAGAAAATCTTCCAAGTTTTTGCTTGAAATGTGATCAAATGTAATTTCCTGTCTACCTCTCATTCTAATAAATATTGTATTTTTATTATTTGTATTGCATTTTGCATTTTAGAGCATCTTGGACATCCTGACGCCCTCCCCTCTGCAGCTAAGCAGCAGTTTCTGCATGAGAGGCCAAATTAAAGACGAGCTGCCTGCCTCTCGGAGGTAAGCATCGCTAACTCAAGAAGACAAAGATTCCTTCACATTTTGCTCTTACAAAAGTCTGTGAGCTGATTGATTGACGGAGGAATTTCAGCTGGAGTTTTTGCTACATGATTGAAAAATGATTCACAAAGCTACAATAGATCTAAATGTGAGCCTAGATGCTTTTAATCAACGAGCTTTGACCTTTGCAAACCTCGTGATGAGTTCAGTTCTCACACACTGTAAAAACACAAAATCTTAAGTACTTTTGGTCTAGTTTCAAGTGCAAATATGATAGTTCACTTGAAATAAAACCAAACTAACTTACAAATAACTTTTCAGCAAGACACAGAAGCTTGTTTTAAGTCAATAATTTATTAATATTGATCTTTAAAAAGCATAAGTTTTATTGTTAGATTCTTTCACGTATAACATGGGAAAATTGTTTTGTTTTAAGGGAAATATTTTGCCAGTGGAACTGGTACGTTTTATAAAGATGTTGGGTAACGGTGCAGTTTCTGGAGGTTTTTGAAATGACTCGTTTTCCAGACACCAAAAAATATTAGCTTATCGCCATAAAACAGCTGGGAGTTTTTGTTTATTTTTAAGCGCTTGGGCTGTTTTTGGAAGCGTCTGAGACCCAAATGGAAGTATAAAATCGTGCAAAATGTGATTTTTGATATTTTTTAAAAAATATGAATTTCTATTAAGAGTTCTTTTAAAATCAGACTAAAAATTGGTTTGGTTGAGGCACTGACTGAGCATCCCTCAAGGTCAGGTCCAGAATGTCATTCAGTTATTCCTCAAAATATCAAACTTTGCCTGCAGGCAGCTCAGATAAATAAGAGAGATTATAATGAACTCTCAGAAGCTGCTGATTTAAAGCTGCGCTGCTGTGCAGAATGAGGTGGAGCGAGCAAGAAACCCATGGAGCTGATAAGTATTCAGACCTTGTCTAGACTGCATCAGGACAGAAACGCCTCCCTCTCCTCTTCCTCATCTTCCTCCTCCTCTCTCCATCGATGCATTGGGATCTCCTTCATCCAGGAGCAGAGGGAGGAAACCGAGGGAAATCCCACTCCTCTTCTCCCCATCCTGCAAGGAAAACAAGGCAAGTAATCGACCTCTCTGTCATTTTTCATCTCCGCTCTGCAGCTCTCACTCATTTAAATATTAATATTTAATTTTTCTTTGCGAGCTGCCGCGTTTGGCTGCTTTAAATCCACATTTAGTTTTGAAGTTCTTCCCTTGCAACTCGCTGCAGTGATGCATCAGGAGAAACCAAACGTGTTTTTAAGATGCTGTTGCGTAACGTGGCGGTTTTGCTCGTTTGTGTGGAACAAAGAACAGCTGTTCTGCTGCTTCACATCTGTAATGAAACACAAATAAAGCCCATTTTCAGGCTTCTCATCATTAATCTGCAGGTTCTGCAGGCAGTAACAGCAGCTTGAGGTGTTTGTAGATGGCTGATCTTACAATTGAAGTAGCTGCACTTTCTGTGGACTTTGAATGGATTTCTATGAATCATTTACTCGGTAAAAGACACAAATTTTATTATATGATTAAAAAAAATCTTATTTCCAGAGGCTTTTTAAGGGGTGATAAAACAATTTAATGTAAAAAATTTCACTCTTTTAAATAGATAATTGAATTGTTTTGTTTGTTTTTTTTAGCTCTTGTCTGTAAATTTTCTTCCTTGGTGCGTTTTGAGAAACTTCCAAATCTAAATTTATGATAAATAAATGGGCAGAGAATCAAGTTGTTCGTATTAAAAACAGTCGCTGTTCATAGGAAGGTGTTAAAATAATTTAAAACTAGTTAAAGCTTAGAAAATTACATAAAAATTGGAAATGGCTGATTTTACTTTACGTCTAAATATATCCATATATATATTTGTTTTTGATTAAATCTTTTTTTTTTATCTTCTTTTACACTTACAGATAAAGCAGAGTTTGGTTAAAAAAAAAATTACGCTTTATTAAAGTGGCTGCAATTTTTTGATCACATCTATGAAGGAATAAATTACATAAGATTTATTTTCTTACAACTAATTTTTTTCATTCAACGCTCATATGTCAACCAAATGAATACATTTAAAAAAAAATACAGATCTTTATTTGAAAAAATAAATAAGAAATAAAAAAAATAAGTGCTTCAATAAATAAAAATAATCAAATTTAATCATAATATAAAATAAGATAACAATACATCTACTATTCATAATAGATAGCTTCAGCAGATATATGTATAAAATAAAATATTGTGTTTTTAAGAACCTAAAATTCTTAAAAACCTTGAGTTTTGCTGGCTTTTCACCAAAGACTGAGGGTTTCAAACAGCTTTATTACCATTGCATGAATTATTCAAGCTCGAATTAAAAGCCTGGCTCTAAAGCTCCATTTTTTTTTTTGTCTTTATTGATTTATAGAAAGCAAATTTTACAAAACACGTAGTCACAATAAATAAAACAACCTTTACAACAATCGGGATGAAAAATATTATAATGCAAAATAAATAAATAGTAAAAAATGCAAACAAACTCTTATTAGAGGGTGGCCATGTTTTATTAAGGTTGGTCACTAAGAATAAAATTGGATCTTCTGAGTTTCACAGTCTTCCCATTTGCTCCATTTTTAATGCCATCTTTTTAATTTGTGCTTTCAAAACTGCAATCAGGGGATCCTTCAGCTTTAAGAAACCAGTTTGGGTTCGTGCAACTATCTCTTTTAATCTGCAGTTAGGCTAAAAGGGGGGAAAAAACCCACAGATTTTTAACACGTCATGAATTGTTTTAAAGGAATCCCGCTTCCCCGAATCTGCACTCCTCAATTAATTCATGAGTTTTGTGAGGAGTGAGCCGACAGGACGGGGGGCTGCAGAGAGCGCAGTTTGGGCTCGGCCTGATTTATAATGCATGGAAAGGAAGCAGACGGGGGGCGTAATCAGAAAAAAAGATGAAGGCGGAGGAGGGGAAGGAAAGAGGACGATAAATGTGGGTTTTATGATCCATCTGCAAGAAAGTGATGCTTAACACAGAGGAGGGTTCAAGCAAACAGATTCAAGTTCACATCAAGCACTTTTATGTTTTTAGTAGAATATGTGCTCAATTTCTGCACATTTAGACCAAGAAAGACTAAAAAAGCAGAATTCAGGTGAACAATAACAAAACGTGAGCAAACTTGTACTTGAATTCTGGTTTTCTGTGTCGTTCTCCTGGCTGAGGGGAGACCCGATGCAAGATCCGAAGGCTGAATGAGGAGCAGGAAAGCAGCAGAAAAAGGGAGGGGTTGTATTTTAATCAGCATCCTGCTCATTGATCAGCGTTCGCTGCCGCC
This sequence comes from Girardinus metallicus, assembly GCA_903067095.1. Lineage (NCBI taxonomy): Eukaryota > Metazoa > Chordata > Actinopteri > Cyprinodontiformes > Poeciliidae > Girardinus > Girardinus metallicus. The sequence goes on along the minus strand of CAEGAE010029638.1, from coordinate 88,292 downwards.
TGCTCTGGCTGCAGAACCGCTTGGCGGACCGGTCCAATCCAATCTAGTGTGCTGAGACGAGCCAAATCAGGGAGATCAATCTGAGAAATTCCAGCTTTCTGGATCCATGACAAGAACTAATGTCCAGAGTCATGGATTTAGGCTGCTGCTAAAGTCAAGAAACTCTGTTTTGTTTCTTTAGCTCACTAATTAACTATAGAAGCCTTGAAGCTTTCGGCTCAGCCGCGGATGCAACAGAAAAGTAAAGCATCTGCATTCCCTGTGACAATGAGAGTTTTTATGTGTTCAGACATAACTTAAAGGGACCAGTTATGCAAACTTCACATTTTTTACATTTTTATATTTCAGTTTGGGTTTCAGCTGCTTCCAGCTGTTTTTTGGGAATAAAATAATGTTTTTTTTTGGTGTACGGAAAATGAGCCGTTTCAAAATCCTACGGAATACAACGTCACAAATCAGCAGACATTGCCTGTTACCTAGCAACCCCAGCAGAGCTCCAGCATGTTTGGTCAGCTGGTTTTACCGCTGTGTGCGCTGTACAATGGCTGCTGGAAAAGACAAGTGTTTTGTTGCTGACTTACCATCCAGAAACCACTTGCATTCTTGTTGAATGTGCAGGAGGCTCTACTAATGCTTTTCAAAGATGTATGGTTGTATAATTTTGCATCTGTTTGCAGCCATTTTCACATGGGAGTGTAAACGTTGAGTTGGGGGCGTGGCCAGCAGCAGCTTATTTGGATTTAAAGGGACAAGACGCCCTAAAACAGCTCGAAGGTGTTCAAAATAGGCAGAAATGGCCAAACCTAAGAATGAATTTGTGCAAAAAACATGTTTTTTAAAGACCATACATCTATCCTGAGCTCTTCAAGGAAGCTTAGAGGGTCACCTTTAATGATGTCAGGAGTATCTGTTACTCCAGTCCTTGAGTGCCACTGTCCTGGAGCCTTTGGATTAATCAAATTAATGGTTAATGGCCTTTGCAAAACTCGCTGACACGCTAATGAGGTAATTCAGGCTTTTTGATTCAGGTGCGTCGGAGCAGGTAGGCGATCAACAGATGCACTCGAGGACTGGAGTTGCATCCCTCTGATCTGCAGTGACGCTGAGGTTTACATGTGACACGAGAGCTGTGATTCGCCGTGAACGCGTAGAGTTTCCAGTCCGACTGCTTACATCCGCGTAATCCCTGCTGAAGTGTGCCGCTGGGATTATGGATGTTCCCCATCCCGATTGTGTGTTTGAACGTCCACAGCTGGTGGTCTGACCGCAGAGAGAGTCACTCCGATGGGAGTGAAAGGATTTGGGTCAGCTGGTCCAAACCAACTGCTCTTACTAGAGGGGAGGTCACCGAATGATGAACTTTAACCTTTTCCAGGATCAAATCTGGATCACAGAATTTCAATATCCAGGGTGTGGATTCAATTTATCTCAGAAGATCCACAAAGTAAATAATAATAATAAAACATATTTTAAACAGTTAAAATCACTACGTTTGGTTCCTTAAAGTGATCCTCATTAGTCCTACGCTCTCCTGCAAAGCCTGTCGAAAAACAGACGTCTGGCGGCCTAATATCGCTGTTATTTAGTTGATTTCACTTTCAAAGTGGTCGCAGGGTGCTGCGCGGTCGGCAAGGATGCAAACCAAATGTGTCATTTTATTGTATAACTTTTAATGAGGAAAGAAGCGGCGGCGAATGATGGCGGCCTTCGATCATGACTGGCAGCCCTCGGTGTAACCGCGGATTTACAGCGAACACCTTTTACAAGGTAAGAAGATTAACTTGTGTAAGTGTGACTAGAAAGATATTACGTATCGCATTATGGAGAAGGTACATGTTTAACCATTGGTAACCATGGAGACAATGGCCTATCATCATGTAGCCTAGCGTGTATGAAAAAAACCCCAAAACTGGTTAGCATCTCGTCTTCTGTACGTTTTTAAGGCGTCTCTGGTGAAAGGGGAAACGCTATTTATGACACGGTGACATAAATCATGTGTTGTGAATTCAGGTAACGTCGGCAATTTCTTTACCTGAAAGAAGTTCAGGTAAAGAAATTGCGTTTACCTGAGTACCTGTACTTCCTCCATCCTTTGGTACAGGTCGGTTTCTAAGCTAGCTATTTAGAACTTTTATAAATATTCTAAGTGTGTTGCGTTCACAGACAAATTAGCTTTAGCAGAACAAGTAGAAGCCACGACTAAACTGAGAAAAACAACTTGGGAAACCGATTTAAGTCGCTCTGTTAATCAGTCCTAATGTCCATCACGGCACCTCGAGTCAAGTGATAAAATGGCTAGTTCACTCTGCAGCCTGAAGCGACTCAATTCCGAGTTTTTGTCAAATCGGATCTTTTTTTTTTTTTGGGGCGTGGTCGTTCACGCTTGCAAAAGACCGAAAAGTGTCCAGCGTGCGCAGTAGAGGGCGCAATAACGTCACAGATGGAGAACGTGCTCAGTGTTTTACCAACCGCCATAAAATAGTAGTAGTAGCGCTCAGTGTTTGCGGAAGTAAACGTGGATGCTAACAGTGGAGCATATTTTAGGATTTTGAAGTTGTTGTCCGACCGGAACCAGCACATTAACAACTTGATCCTCATTATGGTCCGCCATGGTTGTTGTTTTTCTCCCCGGTTGCTCGTATCAGGACGCAGAATAGTGACGTTTGTCGAGTATCAGTGACCTTCAGGTCGGATGAATGCGACCTCAGCTGTACAGACTGGGGTCACATTTGAAAAGATCAGATACGCATCGGATATCCAAGTGGCCTGGGTCGCGTTAAAAAAATCTGATCTGTGTTGCTCAGACTGTCATGAAAAGATCAGATTCAGGTTGCATTAAGAAAAAGAAATCGGATTTGGGTCGCTTCAGGCGGCAATGTGAAGGTAGCCTAAGTGACGTAGTTGCAAAGGGTCATAGTGTTAATGTGGATATGCTTGACACAATGGTTGTGACATGAATCAATAAAATCAATCAATCAATGAAGAAAAGAGGGGGAAAAAACAAAGTGGTGATGCGTTTATTGAATCTAGAGCATCTCTACTGTAAGTCAACACATCTGTCATCCCTCCATCCCTCCACCCCCTCCCACCAGCCAACCATCTGCCTCCTCAGGCCTCTCCTCCCCCCACCTGGCAGGAACGTAGCACGCTCCAGCTCATCTCGGTTCTCTGAGGAGGACTGAACCACTGAGGGCGTGGCAGGGTGGAGGGGTGGGGGGTCGACGCTAGCAGGGAGGAGCGCTGCAGTGAAACTGGGAAAGGCTGGCATCTTCCTCCCTTAGTGATCCCTCAGTCCTGCCTCAGCGTGGGATGCTCTCTGCAAAGTCCACGGCAGATTTTTAATTTTCTGAAAACACCACCACAAAAAAAAACAAACAAACGGATATACATCAAGATTATTTGTCCTGGTAAGAGAAGTGCTTTGTTCTTCTTTATTGTGTCAGTTGGAGGTTTTAAATTCTGTCTGGCTTTGATTTTATTCTGAAATTTGAAGCAAAATGAAGCATGTCAGATCTGCATCAGAACTTTTTCCTCTTGGACTCTCAGTTTTATATCTCGGATCTAATCAGAACATGGATCTGTTTCTGATGAGCCGCTGGAAGCTTTTGAAGCATCCGTTCAGCAGGGATTTAGTGCCGACAGCCTTATGTAATCACACACCAAAGCAAACACTATTCTCACGTTTCAGAAATCCTTTTCATGCTCCATGCCAACTCTGTTTGACTGCAAAGAAACAGATTGCCACTGTTCACTTGTGTGCTGTTTGTGGAGCAGAGGACAAAAACCTTTCTGGGTAAACCAGGGCATCTTTTTCATTTGAAGCAGGATTCCCCGGTTCTACTCTCCACTGATGACCCTGAGTCGCTGTTAGAAATTCACAGTTTTTAATGACATCTGCAATTTAAACTCCCAGAAAGTTCAGAGAATTTAAAACGAGTTCAGACTTGTCATAAAAACGTCACACAGTAACCAGTTATGAAACAAACAGTAAACATTACATTTATCAAAAGACATAATCAAATGATCAAAGTTCCAGCTATTATCAATCAAAGGGAACTCTAAACAGGCCTTGATTTAAAGGAACTCTGTGTTTTGGCAGTTTTGCAGTTTTCTGGACATTTGCTGCATTAGAGGAGCATAGAAGCTGAATGCTGACTTTCCATCTTTGGTTCTGATTCTGGGGATGCAGAGCAGAGCAGAACCAAAAGCCTCTGAAGAAGACAATGAGAGCAGCTTCCTTTTTCACGAAACGTAAACAAGAATGGAGTGGCGACTGATTTTAGCGGTTGCAGTATTTCTCTTTTGTCTTTGGTCAAAAATCACAAGTCATTTTTCCAGCTGGCGCTAGACTTCCATGTTTGTTTTGGTTGTATTTACCCAGAATGCACTGTGCTCTAGTCCACTTCCTGATTTTGGAGCGGTCTCTGATCCGCTTGGCGTTCACATATTCCACACCAGAGTTCACTTCAACCGGGTTGAGACTGAGGTTTCTAGGCGGACCAACGTTAGCTTTTCTGATCTACATTAGAGTTTGATGACTGATTCACAGCTCATCAAAATAACCGGGCTTTCTAGGCAAACGAACTAGAACTCAAGTAAAGCAAACTAAACAGTGCTGTTCCTATATTATTAAACAATAATAAGAGAAAAAATTATATTCCTAAATACTCTTTAAAAATTTGTCGCTGTATAAGCATGGTTCTACTTACTATATGGCTTAGTTATGAAAAGATGAATACTTTGTGATGCGCTAAATATTTTTTACTGTAAGAACATTTTATCTGTGATAGTTTTACCATAATTTCAAAGAAAATGTCACCATCTGCATTCACCATCGATCCTGGACGGGACAAATTTGAATCATTCTTGAATTGCAGTTTGGGGCCACCAAATTAAGTCCAAGAACCATAAATGGTCCCGGGCCGCACTTTAGACACCTCTAGTCTAGATTATATTCGCGCATGAACTTAAGCTTGGTATACCTTAATTTCCTGAAGCTAACATTTGGGTAGCTTATTCTATTTTTGTTTAGCTTGCATTTAAGCCAACAATAACATAGTTTAATTTGTTTTATGTAAATTTGTTTTATTTTTTCTCGCCTAAGGTTATCCTTGCATAATTTATCTTTTATTAACTTATGATAGCTTAGCATAAGCTACATTATTATAGCATCCCATATTTTCACTGTCATTTTAAATTAAATTGCCTTTTATATAAATATTAAATTGTACTTCAACTTGTTTTCTGGTCACTTTTAGCTTTTGTTATATTAGTGTTGTGTGGTTTAGCTTATTTCTCTTAGCTGACATTATCCTAGCTTAACTGTTTTCATTTTAACTTATTTTACCTTTACTTGTCTTATTTGATCTTCTTATATCTTAACTTCTAGCTAAACATTTCTTTGTTTTTATCCTGCCATTAATTAGCTTGGTGTACTTTAATCTGATGTACTTTAGCTAGTATTAGCTTGGTGTGCTTCAAGGTAATTGGAAGGGAGGGGGGGGCTGACATGACTAAGTTTATCCCATTTTAGCTTATTTTAGTCTATTTCATTTTTCTACATATTAGCCTGGCTTCTTTTAGCTACATTTATCTTATTTTCTCCTGTTTTGGGTTAGCTTGGTGAAGCTTTTTGCCAAGGTGTGAGTTACTCGGCCGGGTTTAGCTTGCTTTCATCGACAACTAGATGTTCTTCTAAACGAGGTCATGTGGAAAACGTTGAAGAAAATCCGTCCTCCGCCCGTTTAAAGCAGCTGCTTTCCTTCTGCTCCACTTTGAAGCAGAAAAGCGCCTTCAGTCCGTGTAGAAAGAAGCTCGATGCATTATTAATCTGCTCTAAATGACGGGGCTGACGCTGCTCTCTGCAGCTGCCTCAGCTTCACTGTGCCGTTTCTGGGGCGGGAAACGGGGCCAGGTGTTTTGGTGCAGGTGGTACTTTTATCTCCCAGAATGAGAAGGTCCTTCTTTCCTGATGGTGGAGTGCTTCGCCTTCAGTCTGAACCCTGTTTCAGTCTAGATGATGGACTGAAACTCTTCCTTATTGGCATAAAACACTGTTTCCATGTCACGCCATACTCTAGTGCAGAGTTACAGGGTGATTTCACACCTGATAGTTCGGTAGACTCGGTTCAATTGTAACATTTGTTACATTTTCAGCTGCTGCGGTTCGCTTTCACACTGCACTGTGTCAAACGAACCAAACTCTTTGAAAAACCTGTTCCCCTCTTCACCTGTTGGGGCGCTGGACCAAGAACCGCTGAAGGAAACAACATGAAAACCTCTGAAGAAGACACTGAGCGCAACTTCCTTCTTCACAAAATGTCAACAAATGGAGTGGTGTTAGGTTTTACTGACTGTAGGATTTCTCTTTTGTGTTTGGTAAAAGGCCACAAGGCATTTCTCCCGCTAGCGCTAGCCTTGCGTATTTGTTTTGGTTGTATGTACCCAGAATGCCCTGCGCTGGACTCCACTTCCTGCTTTTGTAGCAGTTTCCAGTGCACTTGCTGTTCACGTATGCATTAGAAACTCATCAGGGTTCACTTCAACGGAAGGTTGGTAGATGGATTAGAGTTCACTCTTTTGGTTCGCATCAGAGTTTGATTCTGCATTCACACCTCTACAAATGAACCGGACTTTCTAGACAAATGCACCAAAGTTTGATTGAAGAGGACTGAACAGGTCTGGTGTGAATGAACCCTAAAGACTCCCTACACCTTATTCCTTCTCCCTTCCCTTAGACTGTATCTGTCTCTCATGTTGTTGCAGAGGATTTTTCATCCTTTCTTCCTTCCAGTATTGATTCAGTTCTTTGAGGTTTGCAGGCATTTGTTTCTGCACATCTTTCCAAAGGTCCCACAGCAGCACTCAAATCAGGCTGAGGTTTGGACTTTGACTTGATTCTGTTGTTTTTCAGCCAATCTGCTGTGTTTGGGATCCCTGTCCTGTTGATGACCCAGTTGCTTCAGCTGTCAGGCAGATGGCCTCACATTTGACTCCAGAATTAAACAGCATTATGCCGTTGAACTGTAAGGGCCAACGATTGTGGCGTATAAAACACAGACAGTAGGAATTGTTCAGCCGTCTGATCTGAGAAATATGTTTGTCAGCAAAATTTTACAGTGGAACCCCGTCTCTTGTTTATAAACCACTGAATGTGTTGAAACAGTGGACCTGCATGAGGATCATGTGGGGTTTCCCCTGTGGAAATCCCTAATGTCTTATACAAATGAATGATGCCAGTTTACGTTGTACTTTTTAATCTATATTCAAGAATTATTTACTTAAAACCTGCTCCTATGTCTCGCTGTAAAGTTACTTGTAAGTCAGGTTCATCTTAATTCAAGTGTACTGAGATATTTGGACTAGAAACTAGACATAAATACTTGGTAAGATTTTGTGTTTTTGCAGTGAACTCTTCAGTGGACATCCTTAAAGATGTGTGGTGGGATTTGCAGACTGTAAGCTGATTTATTTTGTTTCCTTTCCTACTTTTTTCATGTTTGATCTTAGTTTCTGGTTTTACTTTTGATCAGTTCTTCTTAGTAGTTTAATTATTTAGGTGTTAGATCATGTTTATTTCCTGTGTTTAGTTACTCTTTGTCATGGTTAGATTCACGTTAAGAAGCATTCACACCCTCTTCAGTCCACTGTACTCCAACTCTAGTTTGTTTGACTACAAAATCTGATTTGAGGAGATGTGAAACACACAATTAAGAGTGCATATTATGTGTACCGCCTGCAACTCTAAGCCGAACTAATTAAAAGTTGTGTTTGGCGGTGGAAAATTAAACTTAAATGATTTTTGTAAGCGATATTGCAACGTTACAGACCCTTTAACTAGTCAATATTTGATCAGCAGAACTCAGTTGCTACTTTTCCTACATCATGTAGAGCTGTTAATTCCTGGAGCTATTAGCAACAAAATGGCAAATTTAGCATTTTTCTTGAGAAACAGTCTGACTGAAACTCTGTCCAATCATGTGATACATTCAGAATGAATAAGTCTGTTTTAATTTCCTGCTGAACAACAGTGGCTGTTATCAGATGGTTTCTCTACAGACTTTCTTTTTCTCTATCTGCCTCATTTGTTTGTTTATTTACTTCTCTTCTGTGATGCCTTTATGAATTTAATATTATGACAATATTCGTCCTCCTTTGGTTCATCTTCTCCTTTGATTATTGATTATTAAAGCTTTGAGTCGTATACACACATTTGTTTTTGTAAGCCTCATGGTTTGCACTGTTTGTATAAAAATAACCAAATCCTCATTACTGTCACCTTTAACTGTAATAAGTTTCCAAAGACCTGAAATTTATTATTAAGTAATTAACACTTAGAATTATATAAGATAAACTGTATTTGTGAATTAGATTCAAACAAACCAGAGCAGGTAAATAATTAATAATTAAAATGCAACCACATTGCACACCTCAAAAACTTTTACCAACCATTGATCTAGTTTCTAGGTCAAATATATTTGATCACTTTAAATAAGACAAAACTAACTTACAAATAACTTTTCAGCAAGAAATAGCTTGTTTTAAGTAAAAAAATGTCTTAATATTGATGAAAAAGTATCAGTTCCACTGGCAGATTATTTCACTTATTACACTGGAAAAATGTCTTGTTATAAAAGAAGTAATCTACTAGTTTAACCAGTACTTTATTTATTCAGTATTAAGAAATCACTGATTTAAAACAAGCTCCTATATTTTGTTGAAAAGTTACTTTTCAATTTGTTTTGTCTTTAAGTATACTAAAATATTTGCACTAGAAAATAGACAAAAATGCTTGGTAGTGATATGTGAAAAAATGACTAACATCGGCCGATACCGGTGTTGGATTCCTATTCTGGGGAACAGAACCAGATTATGGAGGTAAACCCCGAGGGCAGTACCCATTGAATTGACCCAACAAACCTCGGTGGGCGGATAAACAGTGCTGGTTTGTGAGGAACAAAGTGCCGCAGTAACTGCAGCAGTTCTGACCACTAATGGTGCTCTGCTGTTAACCTAATGGCATAATGCTGTTTGATCACCAGCAGCTTTGGGAGGGAAGAAAAGAAACCGCAGAAGCTTATTGTTCTTATGGTCATCTGTTATATGGGTGATGAACAAAGTGGAAAACTGCTCAGTGTATCATCTTAACGCTCACACTGGAAAACATTTGATTTATTCTGTGCGTTTATTGAAGAACAACAGCCTCAGAGTTTGATGTAATTCGATATTGCTTCCAGATAATGTGAAACAAAATATCCCATATTCATTGCCCCATTTCATTAAATTGGGATGAGAAGGAAATTTATCTATAACATGGTTTGAGCCTTATGTCTTGTTTCCACTGAGATACGCTATTTTGCATAATTCCTGGCCATTTAGCTGTAGGTCCATTATACAATAATAACATGTACAGTTAGAGTGGAGCTAAATACAACATAATCCACTGAATATCATCATGTTTGTATGATGGTGTAGTAGGGGCACTGCAAAAGGAAAAGGAGGAGTAAATTAACACAAAAAGCTAGGAAACTTGAGAAAAGTCTGAAAAATTTTCCAGAAAAAAATTTAAACTGTTGGACTTTCGAAAATCAGAAATGTCTTTTTTTTTTTTTTTTTTTTTTAGAAAATTTCTGAGCTTCATCTAAAAATTTACATTTTTTTCTTGCAATTTTTTGACTTTTAAAAAATCTGAATGTTGTATGGATTTAAATTTTACAGAAAATTTCTGAGATTAATCAAAAAATGTCCACATTTGTTTGTAAAAAATTCGTCACTTTTCAAACTCAGAAGTACCCAAAATTTTTTAAGAAAATGTCTGAGCTTCATCTAAAAATTTCAGATTGTTTACTAGCAAATGTTTGACTTTTCAGACTCAGACATTTTCTAGAAAAAATGGAAGTTTTGATTTTTTTTTTTTGATTAATCTCACAATTTCTGAGTACCTTTTCTCAAGTTGATCATTTTGCTTTAGGCACAGCTGGTAAGGGGGAATTAACTAAAGGGTATTTTTCTGTTTCCAGGGTCAAACTGATGAAGACTCCATATTGGATTTTTGACTTTCTCCCAACAATACATGACTGCAGCGACTTTGACTTTCTACTTTCAACCAAATAAAAAAACAAGCAAATGATGAGAGATCTCTGTAGGATTTAGTTTTTGGTCACCAAAAAGTGCAAACAAGGACGTCCATTGTGTTATCTTTCTGCTGGAACATCAGAAGAGAGACAGGAAACGCGCCTTTTAGTTCCCTCATTATTAAATGCTGAAATAGCTGGAATGGCGGACCATTACCAGAACAACGTGTACCACCAGGGAGGCGGGGACAGCTATGGGACTTACGGAGAAGGCGGCGGTCCCGACGGCTACGGTTACCAGGCGGATTATCCTCCTCAGGAAGAGGACGCAGCGAGCGACGTGACGGAGGGACACGATGATGAAGATCAGATGTACGAAGGAGAATACCAGGGGATCCCACATCCTGATGAGGCGAAGGCCGCGCAGAGAGCCGCACGGTGAGGCATTACTCTTCGCTCTGAAGCTACAGTATGAAACTTGACCAAAAAACGTTTTTTTAACATATTTGCTAAAACTGTCAGCATGTCGTGACAGTGTGTTATGCGTAGGCCTGTTGAAATAAGAAATAAATCAATTAGTCCAATGATATTTTAAAACAAATTAGATAATTTCCATTTACATGATTTATTGTTTTTTTTTCTTTTTTCTCTTTCTACCAAAAACTGGAGGATAAAAGTCTTCAGTCTGCTGCTTTGTCTCAACTAGCTTCTCTTTTTGGAGGGCAATTTGGTCTTCATAAGTCATTTCCTTTGTTGTTTCTGTTGTTTTGTTCATTTTGGATATTTTAAATGTCTTCCAGTTCCAGTGTTAAATGTTCATTAGAATTTAACGCTGATCTTTGAGAATGTGTTCTTGCATTATTATATCATTACATTAGTGAAAATGGTCTCAAAACAACAATATTATCGTTTATTGCGAAAAATTCTGGGACAATTTGTAGTCCAGCAAAATTTGTTATTGTAAGTTTGAGACAGATAATCTGTTAAAATATCGATATGCTCCTCTGCCTCCTTGAGCTGCTATCACCGTCTAAAGAAATACACAACTCCGGACCAGAAACAACCAATCAGAGGCAGGAGGAGGGTCTTAGTGCTGCCAATCAATCTCAGAATGGCATAGAAACATCTTACCATTACAGGAAAACATGGCCTAAATAAATGAAAAGTCATTTACAAACTAAAATTTTAGTTAATAAGTTAAATATTTCACTCCAAAATAAATATGAAGCTTCAAACTAAGTAGCCGGTTCTGTTGTGATGAACCAGCTGCAGCGTAGCAAATGGAAACGGGAAGGGTGTGAGGCGACTGTACTCGAGGATGATTGACAGCACTAAGATGCTCTTCCTGGCTGTAATTGGTTGTTTCTGACTGAGAAGTGTATTTCAGCAATTAGTACTGGGAGCTTATGAGATCTTTTCACATATTGTCTGTGAAAAAAGATATTTGTTGTCATATTGATGACAATAAACCAATAAACATGTAACAAACATATTTTTTATTAAGTTTTAAAATATGTTTGCCAGCGTCTGGAATTGGCCTGAATGAGATGAAGACGAGGATGAGGCAGAGTAATTGCATTGTTTATGGAACTACTGTCCTGAAACAGTAGTTCTCTGTTTCAGGACAACAGAGAACCACTGGTTCACTGGTTGAAGTTATACGGATGTTTTTTGGTCTGAAATGTTGCTAAATATCGCAAGAAAGTCGCTGAGTTGGAAACAGAGGAGCGACTATTGGTAACGTCAGCGGGCATGATCTGGTGCCGAAACGTTAAACACCCAGACGATACGGAACACATTTTAGTAGAGCTTTCTGTGATAATACAGCGCATCATGAGATTATTCTCAGACACCATCTTCTTAACAATAGAGTCCAAATGTTTTCTGTGTCAGGGCGAAGTCCAGAGAAGGCGGCAGCAGCGCGTCCGAGCTGGAGGAGTTATCGGAGCAGTATGAGGACATCATGCAGGACTGCGGCCACGGGAAGTTCCAGTGGATGCTCTTCGTGGTGCTGGGTCTGGCTCTCATGGCCGACGGAGTCGAATGCTACGTGGTGGCGTTCGCTCTGCCGTCGGCCGAAAAGGACCTTTGTCTGTCCAATGCGGAGAAAGGGATGCTGGGTAAGAGCTGAAATCATAAATCCCACTGAACTCTTTTCTGTTTAAATCACGTTTTGTGAGTGAAAGAACGGCATCCTGACGCCTCCTGAATGAGTCTCTGTGGTGCTTTTCCAGTCACAGGATGCGATTTAGTTCCTGAACAGGTTTTAATTAAACTGCAGGACATTTTCCTTTCTTGTTCTTAGATTCTGGAGCCACTTTTGCCACTTCATTTATTTATATTTTATTACATTCTCAAACGATCCGTATCCAAATGTTTGAGTATTTTGGTGTTTTATTTTTGCAAAGTTAGATAGTCAAAGATTAAGTAATGTGAGTTATTTAGCCTGTCATCAGAGAAAACATAGGGAATGGTTTTCACTATGGTATTATGCTCTAAATATCTAAATACTTAATCAGCAAGTTAAATATTTAGTTCACAAACTAAATATTCTGATAAACAATTTGTTCGTAAGATAAATATTCATATCAGTATTTGTATAATAGATATTTGGTTAACGAGATAAATTTTCAGTCTGTCAACCAAATATTTAGCTTAATTTACAAACTAAAATTTAGTTTGAAAACAAATTATTATGTCAGAGGTAAACATTTTGTTAGGAAGTTGAATATTTATATCAGAAATATTTAACTTGTTTACTAAATATTTAGTTAAGAAACTAAAATTTTGATCCAAAATAAATATGTAGCTTCAATCTAAATATTTATTTAGCTTTGTTTAAGAACTAAATGCTTAGCTCAGAGCTAAATATTTTGTTATCAAGCTAACAAAGTAAATACTTAGTTCTTGTTTAGTTTGGAGCTGACTATTTAGTTAAATTAAATATTTAGTTGGAAGCTGTATATTTAGCTTTTAACTAAATATTTAATTTGGAGTTTATTTACCAATTAAATATATTTTTCAGTTGAGAAACTAAATATTTAGTCTCTCAATCAAATATTTAGCTTGCTAACCACAAATTAAATCGTTAAATATTTAGTTAGCAAGCAAAAACTTTAATCAGCAAAGCTGAGTGTTTGGTTTGTAAACTGAATATTTAGCTTGCTAATTAAATATTTATTTTGAAACTGTGACATTTGTAAATTAATAAACAACATGGTGAAAATATGACTTAAAATAAACTTCTGTTTTTATCTCTTATCACAGGCAAACCAATGCCAATTATTGCTGTTCATTTTTGATGGTCTGACTTTACAAATGGCTCCTTTTATAAAGGTTCTGAGTCACAGAACCTTATTTTGGACCTCAGGCTGGGGGTTCTGGGCAGACCCAGAACTCTCTGGACTCCTTCTGGGATTTTGATCTGAGTAGAAACTGGAAAATAGGATTTTTATTTCTCTGAAGTCGTTAAGTAGCAAACATTTCCTGAGACAAGAGGAAGTTGATTGAGGGTCAGAAGTCATCCTTCATATGGAGCTTAATTTGCTTTACTGACACAAACACAAACAAATATACTTGAAAAATGTGAGTAGCTCTAATAAAGTCTGAAAACAGAGTGGCTCTGCTGTGATTGACGGCCTGAAAGCTTTTCAGAGGGAGCTGTTAATTTTCTCCTGCAGCTTAATTAGCTAATGAGCAGCAGTGACTCAGCTGGATGGATGGTGCAGGAAAAAGGAATGCAGCAGCCGTCTTCGACTGCTTACCCTGCTCACTGAGAGAGTTTATTTAGTGCTGCTGTGGCGAGTCTGTGAGCGAGCATCCATCCATCCATCCATCCATCCATCCATCCATCCATCCATCCATCCATCCATCCATCCATCCGTCGTCTCATTTATTAAAAAAAGGCATTTGCCATAATTGGCAGTGGACAATGTCGACCCTCTTCTTAGTTATTATTCAAGAGGGTTTTCGAATAAATTTAAGTTCAGAGTCCTTTATTTTGCAGAGTAATGTTACTATATCGTACTATTTTATTGTATTTATATGCCAATAAATAAACTTCAGTCGCATTCTGGGCATATTTGTGATTACTAACCTTTCAGTACTCGGAGTCCTCGCTGATGACTGTTGAGCCATGAAGGACTTACATCCTTTTGAATTTTGGAGATTACAAGTGTAGCAATAATATGCCTGAATATCAATATCTTATCAATATTATGCAATATTCACATTTTGCTTGTTTTTATACTTCCATTTAAATCTCAACTAAAAACATCCGTCTGTTTTTTGGGGCAATAAGTTTATGTTTTTTGGTGTCTGGAAAAATGGGCCATTTAAAAAAAATTGTTTGATTTTTGAATTGATTAAGTCACATTTGACGGGTGCTGTGCCGTTACCTAGCAACCACAGCAGCTGAGCTTCAGCACATTTGGTCAGCTTGTTTTACCGCTACATGCGCTGTACAATGGCTGCTGGAAAAGAGAAGTGTTTTGTTGTTGACTTGCCATCCAGAAACCACTTGCTACATTCTTGTTAAATGTGCAGAAGGCAGCCATTTTCACATGCGAGTGTAAATGTTGAGTTGGGGGGGCAGCAGCTTATTTGGATTTAAAGTGACAAGGCGCCCTAAAACATCCAGTCAGAACTGATCAGACTGAAATCTGATTATCTAAGAATGATTTTGTGCAAAAAATGAGATGAGCAGGTTTTGTGTAGGACATGAACCTGTCTGAACCTGTTCATGAAAGCACAATAGGTCACCTTTAAAACACTTTCTCTGTGCCAGTTTGCTACAATAAAAGTCAAATTTGTCATTTGACTTTATTGTATGTCTTTCTTTAGAAAGAAATTGAATTCTCAGCATCTTCTCCAAACAACGACTCGGAGTCAAGTCTGGCCCCTTCCTCCTCCTCATCCTTCTCTTCATCTATCAGATAGGAGCCCTGCAGGGATCAAACTCGGTTCTGAAACTCTGATCTCCTCCTCGCTCGTCTGTCCCATGCCTCCTCCGTCCGCCCACCTTGCAGCGCTTCGATCCAGAGCCGATTCCACCTCCTTCTGTGTTTCTGCTCTGACTCAGCAGCGCACCGATCGATGCTGATCTTGAAAGGAGCCGTGGAGAGTCTCCTAAAAAACAAATACATAAAGAACGGGGTTTCGTAACCTGGGATCCGCGCGCTGAGTCACAGCGTCTGTTGCCCCCCGTTGCACCACCATCTGGCGGAACGTCGTCCGCCAGCTGGTTTCTGGCATCGATCGGGTTTATTCTTGGCAGACGGGTCTGGAGATTTCAGGAAGAGCTGAGCGAGCAAACGTGACTCAGACTTGATGGGTCGAATCAGCCTGACCGTCTGACGAGATGAATAATGGTATCGAACTGGGTCGAGTTCATTTGTAAGTTTTGTCAAAGCACTTTGTTTTTAACCAGAGAGGGAATCGTTTATGCAAGTAAGAGTATTACTACTTCAACGTATTTTTACTAAAGTAACAGTAAAAAGTAGCCACCCAACAAATTACTCAATTTGTAAGAGCGAGGAAGTATTTGGTAGAAAGTTTACTCAAGTACGGAGTAACTGATCAAATTATCAATCATTTAATATTTAAAAATTGCATAGATTAAAATATAAATTTAAGTGGAAATTTTGGTATTTTAAGGACCAAAATGACAATAATAAGTAAATATGAGTAACAAATTCAGGCAAAATAAAAAATGTTCCAAATCAGTTTCTTGGCAGAAGCTGCAGGTGCGAATCTGGTGAGTTTTTGGCTAAAACATGTTTGTTCTTCATTCAGTGGTAGAAAATCCAGAAATTTAACTCAAGTAAGGGAAGAAATACTGCATAATAAAAGTAAAAAATACAGTGTAGTAAAATATTGCTGAACTCCTGTTAGTTTACTTAGCCGCCCAGAACTAAAATCAAACATGGAGAACCAGCATTTATTTTTATGTAATTCAGAACAAACCTAAGATCCAGAGAAACTTGTACTGGTTTATAAATTATCGACTTCTTATTCTTATTCTTATTAAACACGGGGAACCAATATTTAATTTAGTGCTTTAGCTTTTTGTATTTCTTTTGGTTTTGTTTGTATTTCTTTCTAATTCATGTACATGACTTTGAACTGCCTTGTTGAAGAAAATGTGCAACATATGTACCTAACCTAAGTTTTTTTTTCTTTCAAAAAAGTTACTCAAGTAAATGTAATTGAGTAAATGTAACTAGTTGTTACCCTACTCTGTTTCTAACGGACAGAGTTATTTCAGGCTGGTTTTTCTGAGGCAGTCTGATGCAAAGCCGCAGTTTCTGCACCAGATGATCAGACATAAAACAAAACAAAAATAACTTCATTTAATGTGTGTGTTTCTGTGCAGGTCTGGTGGTCTTCCTGAGCATGATGGTCGGAGCGTTCCTCTGGGGCGGTCTGGCTGATAAAACCGGCCGTCGGCGCTGTCTGATTTTAGCTTTGGGCATAAATTGCATCTTTGCCTTCCTGTCATCGTTTGCTGGTGGCTACGGCTTCTTCCTCTTCTTCAGGCTGCTGTCTGGCATTGGGTAACTAAACTATCATTCTGTTAAGTTTAATGTCTCCATCACATTTAAGAGCTTTTTTAAGGCTCTTGTTTATTCTTTGAGCCTATTTCAAATGTGTCTCCTAAAACTTCCACACAGAGCCTATTAAATGTCTGAGTCTGTTACTCCTGTATTTAAAGAAGACGTATCGTTTTAGTGCTTCCATTTGTGTCTCTACTTCTTCTCAAAAAAGCCAAAACGCTTAAAAAAACCACCTAGAGGTTTTATGGCAATAAACTAATGTTTTCTGGTGTCCGGAAAATGAGCTGTTTCAAAAACCTTCTGAACGTAACGTCACAAATTAGCAGCCACTACCTGTTACCTAGCAACCCCAAGGGAGCTCAACCTGTTACCTAGCAACCCCAAGGGAGCTCAACCTGTTACCTAGCAACCCCAAGGGAGTTCCACCCACTGGTAACATAGTGACTTGATAACGCTAGAAAATAGCCTGGAAAATACGTAATACTGCCCCTTTAAGAATATCTTTTATCTTATTTCTATAGACACACTGCAAAAACACAAAATTTTACCAAGTATTTTTGGTCTAGTTTATTGTGCTAATATATTTGTACACTTGAAATAAGACAGAACTAACTCATAAGTAACTTTTCAGGAGGTGTTTAGAGTCAATAATTCCTTAAAGTTGGTTTAAAAATTCTTGCTCCATTGACAGATGGAAAAAATGTTTTGTTAATGAAATAACCTGCCAATGGAACTAGTACTTTTTCATAAATATTCAAGAATTATTGACCTAAAGGAAGCTTCTATATCTTGCTGAAAAAGTTACTGTTAAGTTAGTTTTTTTCTCATTTCAAGTGTACTAAGCTATTTACACTTGAAACCAGACAAAAATACTTGGTAAGATTTTGTGTTCTTGCAGTACATAGTTGATAAAAATGCAAAATTGAAAGAATTTTCTGTTCTTTTGTGAAAGCAATGAGACCCGAGCTTCGTGCCTGCAGCTGCGGCCGAGTCGGTGTTGGATTGCAGTGACGCAGCAGAGTTGCTCTCAGAATAACCGCGATCCGCTGGGACTGAAAAACAAGGTCACAAGCTGAGCTGAACAGTGAAAACCGTCTGCAGAGCCACTGAGGCAAAACAGTTTGCCTGCTGAATCTGACAGATAAAATAAGGTTCCGACACAGAAGAGTCAGAAACACATCTTTAGACTATCGTGGTACATAAAATATCTTAAAGAAAACAATTACAGCATCCTCACCTTAAATTTGTCTTTTCTTTTTTTTTTTACATCTAATTTCTTTCTGTTTTCCTTCCTGTTATCTGTTTACCAGTACTGTATTTCTCCAGTTAAATCCCTTTCCTGACAGTATTTTATTTCCTGTGTCTTCCGTTGATGCTGTCAGCATCGGCGGCACGGTGCCCATCGTCTACTCGTACTTCTCCGAGTTCCTGCAGACGGATAAGAGGGGGGAGCATCTGTCCTGGCTCTGCATGTTCTGGATGTTCGGTGGGATTTACGCCTCATTCACTGCTTGGGGAATCATCCCGAGATACGGTACGAATCCATGCTAAGATGACTACGTCTTACTCTGCTGTATTGTATGTGTACATTGCAAAAACACAAACTCTTAACAAGTATTTTCCGTCTCATTTCTTTCTCACTATACTTGAAATAAGACAAAACTAACTTACAAGTGGCTTTTCAGCAAGATGTAGGAGATTGTTTTACGTTAATAATTTGTTAATGTTGGTAACAAAAATGTATCTGTTTCAATGTCAGATTATTTTACTTATTGCAAGTCATTTTCCCATTTTCCCATAATCTAAGTTAGATATTTCGCCATTAGCTGCGTTTCCATTGACAATTTAAAAAAACTCAAATTTTCCATTAAAATGTTTCTGCAGTTGTTTTTCAGCTGTATTTTACATTTTATCTTGTTTTATTTCACCATTGCTGTGTTTCCGTCGAATAAGAAACTCAATTCAAGTCACACGTGAATAAGTTTGTTCACGCGATACGTCATTAAGAAACATCCTACCACTTCCTGTCGTCCTCTTTGTCATTTCCGCCAGTAGTAACCTCCGGTGCATGACGATCACATGATGTGACGCGAAAAACATGTTTCCCTTGCAGTTTTGTAAAATACGGCTGAAAAAAACAACTGCAAAAACTAAAACATTTGCACTAGAAGCTAGACCAGAAATACTTGGTAAGAGTTTGTGTTTTTGCAGTGTAGGACAGAAGAGAGGTGTTCTCTGATTGGCTGCCATCATCATCATCATTGTTGTGTGTTTGAGCAGGGTGGGGGTTCAGCATGGGCACAGAGCTCCAGTTCCACAGCTGGCGGGTCTTCGTCATCGTCGCAGCTCTTCCGGCCGTCACGTCTCTGGTTGGACTCACCTTCGTGCCCGAGAGTCCCCGCTTCCTGCTGGAGGTGAGACCCCGCGGTTGCACCTGCTGGGAGCTTATTATCTACATGACTTCACTGCAGCTTTGATGGATGTTGCTTTAATAGGAGCTGCATCAAAACTCTCAAAGTAGTTTTTAATGAATGTTTCTGTGGGTTTTGTGAAGAGTTTCTGCGGTTTTAATGTAATTTTCTCCACAGTTCACAAAGAGTTTTCCATTTGCTTTTAGACACCAATCGCTGTGTTTTGACAGCAAAGTGCTCTCTTATTTTACATTTTTACAAAATGTAGTTGGACTCGATCAGCTTTAATAAATTGGTATTAATAAACAGAAAGTCTTACTTCACAAACAAAACTGAACTTAAATTGCACCGAGACACTGCAAAACTAGTAGACAAAGCTAATATGAAGCAACATTTCTGGCTCTGCTTCTAATAAGCTGAGTACATTTCCACTAAAAAACTCAGACATAAAAAAAAAAAAAATATGGAAATGTTAGAGTTCAATTTCAGTTCAACCTGTGGAGAAACATTTTTTCTTAATTGTTTACAAAAATATGCTGTGCTTCTTTCCGGGTGGAAAGTACGATGACATATTAATGCCACTACAGATAAAAAAAAAAAAAGATCTCAGAAATTTACATTAATCGCTAAAGTCTGAAAATTCCTGAGCTTGTAAAAGTTGCTGGAAAAAAACCTGACATTTTTAGATTAATATCAGATATTTTTGAGAAAAAACATGGATTTTTTTTTTTTTTTTCAAAAGTCAAAAATGTTGGACATTTGAAACTTAGAAATTTCCAAATCTTTTCCTGAAAATTTCCAAGTTTGTTTTTTTTTTATTTTTTATTTTTAGATAATTTAAGATTTTTATTTATTTTGGAAAAAATTTACTCCTTCTTTTTTCCCTTTTTACAATGGCCATAATACATCGTTGGAATAAACAGCCTCAACCTAGAGCCCCAAACATGTAAAATATAGCAAAACATTTTCAGAATCGGAA
The DNA here is from genome assembly GCA_903067095.1 of Girardinus metallicus. Lineage (NCBI taxonomy): Eukaryota > Metazoa > Chordata > Actinopteri > Cyprinodontiformes > Poeciliidae > Girardinus > Girardinus metallicus. The sequence goes on along the minus strand of CAEGAE010029638.1, from coordinate 68,275 downwards.
CTTTTTCATCAATATTAAGAAATTATTGCCTTGAAACAAGTTCCTGTATCATCCTGAACATTTGCTTGTAAGTTAGTTTTGTCTTATTTCAAGCGTGCCAAGATATTTACACTGGAAACTAGGCGGGAAAACAAAAATTGTGCTTTTGAAGTGTGTTGTAAAAATTTAAAACAATCCACTCAGATTTTTGATGAAATAACGTGTCTGGGACGAAGTTTGGTGGATTGAACATCGTCCTGAAATCTTCCTGATATATTGATAGACTGTGTGTGTGTGGGGGGGGGTTTGTGCGGGTGTGTGTGTGTGTGTGTGTGTATGTGGAGCAGCATGCCAAACACGACGAGGCGTGGATGATCCTGAAGCAGGTTCACGACACCAACTGGAGAGCCAAAGGGAAGCCGGAGAAAGTCTTCACTGTGAGTTCGTTAAAATCATCAACAGAAAACCACAAGCAGGCGCAAAAACAGATAATCAGGAGATTGTTTTACAAATATTAGGAACCAAAAAATGTAGCTGTTTTTTATTTAAAGCAAAGCTCGTGTTTCCGACTCAAAATAGATTCATGCACATTCCTGCTGCCCCAGTTTTTACCTGACAAATAAAAGGCACGGCGAAGCGAGGAGCGGCTCGTCGTTCCTGACGCATTCGTACGTCAACGCGATGTATTTTTAGGATTTAGATGCTTTTTTTTTTCTTCTGACTTAAATAGAAAAAGGTGCATTTTCTGTATTTGTGTTTGAGTGGATCTGCACATGCAGGTGAAGCTAATAAGAGCTTTGAACACTTATTCAGTATTTATGGTGCAGTTTCATTTTCTTCTTTTCAGTTGGACTTTTGGAAAATCTGACAAAATTAGTTGTTTTTTATTATTTAACTTTACAGTAAAATAGCTTTTAAACATGTTTAACTTGACAAATAATCATTCATGGTTATAAAAAGTAAAACATTCTTCTTATAGTGCTTTTTATTTTCACAAAAAGCTATTTTATTTAATAAAAGACAGTTTTTGCATTATTAAAATAAACTTTTGGATTAGTTGGATCCAGAAAATCATATTTTTACTCCTTAATTTTACCTTTAACAAATAGATGCTCCATTAAATCGCATTTCAGGTGGTGAAGGAAAAACCAGTTAAACCAGTTTAATTCTGGTCCCAGGCTCCAGTGAACCCACTACTTTTCTCCTGTTTCCCAGGTGACTCACATTAAGGCGCCCAAGATGGCCGAAGACGAACTCATCGAGATTCAGAGCGGCACTGGAACGCCGGTGCAGCGCTGGGCCGTTCGCTCGCTTACACTGTGCAAACTGGTACGCCAGAAACACAAACTGGTTCCGACTGGTCTGCTTTCACCTGATTTCACCGAGGAAACACTCTTGATAGAGCGCTGAACGTCTTATTCCACCTTTCTGATCCAGTATTTCATCTGATAACATTCTTTGCACAATGTCTTTCAATATCTGCTTTTATCTGACAAGGAAAATAGACTTGATTAGATACTAATTTCATCCTCACAGAAAAGGATGAGGAAAATCAGAATTCTGACATTTTTAAAAATATCTGAATTCTGGCTTTACTTTTTTCTCAGAATCAGAATTGTAAAAATTTTTCTTGCACTTTGAGGGAAATCTAATCTTAAAACTCAAATCCACCGAATCCACCTGACAGGCTTTCGGTGTGGATAAAGTGCATGTTTACAAATCCTAAGACTGGGAAGAAACAGCTGTGTGATTATTTTCATATACAAACAACATAACTGACATATGTTTAAGAATATTTGGTCATTTATTGGGATTTTGATGTTGATTGGCACAGGGTTAAAAGCATGAGATTAAATTCAGAATCCTGAGAATTATGGTGCGTTCACACCAAAAGCGTTTTGAGCGCCAAGCGCTCGTGGTTTACATTTAAAGTCTGCGTGGAGGAGCGTCTCAAGCATCTAGCGCAGCGAGATTTGAACCGTTTGGAGCGTTTGGAGCGTCCAACGGGAAACAACAGCTGGAGCCGAGGCGTCTGATGCGCCTCCACATAGACTCTGAATGTAAATCAGATGCACAAAACGCTGGGTGTAGAGCAAAATGTCAAGCGTCTGCATTCAGAGTGCGCACATGAAGCGCCTATTGACGCACATAACGCTTTTGGTGTGAAAGCACCAAAAAAGTCAGAATTCTGATAATTAATCATAATTTTCTTAATTGGTGTTGTAGCGCTGACCCTCTACTGCACATTCTAGTCCATAAATATACATAAAACTTTGATTTTTTTTTTTTTTTTTTTTTGCCTGATTTTAAATGGGACAAACCGGATCAAAGCTGGGTCCTTTCAGGCCTTTGCTGTGTTTTTTCTTCCTGCTGGTATTTGGCTGTGTTCGCACCTGACGACCATCCAGGTGGAGTAAATGTGAAATGAACAGGCTGCTGTGTGTTTGCTGCAGGTGCTGAGGAACATGGCGTCGCTGCTGTCTGCAGAGCTGAGGTTTGCCACTCTCTTCATGGCCGTCATCTGGTTCTGCATGGCCTTCAGGTGAGCTCAGCAGTCATCATCCAGCCTGACTGCTGCTTACTTTACAAATGAGCACAAAGCGTTGTGATGTTCTGCTGATGTTGAAAAAAAACACAATTTTTGCAGTTGCTGTGTTTTGGTTAAAGTATTAACACGATTAAAATCACTTGTGAATAAATTTGTTCACATAAGTAATTAAAAATCATGCTACCCATCATCCTCCTCCCACTTCCTGTCGTCTTCTTCGTCGTTTCCACCAGCAGTAACATCCGGTTGTTGATCACATGACTCGTGTGAAGCGAAAAAAGTGTTTCCATTGCAGTTTTATGAAATAAACTAATTTCAATGCAGCTGAAAAAACACTTTTTATCGACAAAATGTTGTTTTTTTCACTAAGCAAATTCTTTTTCTTAATTCCAAGTTGCTCATTTATGAGGAAAGGAAAAGCATCTATGCTATGAACACAGAAAAATTATTCTGTTTTCCTTCAGTTTATCTCCAAATTTTCCAAAAATAAATTAAATTTGTGTTGTTTTAAATTGCACGCCGTTGTCTCTGTCGTGTTTTATCCAGTTATTACGGCCTGTCTGTGTGGTTCCCCGACATGATCAAACACCTGCAGTACGAGGAGTACGAGACCAAGGTGAAGGTGAGCAACTTATCCTCATAAAAAAACAACCAAAACCCCAACATGTTTTCATTATCTCCTGAAAAAATTACTCAAAATCTGAGTAAATCACAGAATCCTGCAGCAGCTTTCAGGTTTACTTTGAATATGAATTGCATAACTACGGTGGCCCTGAAGTGCATCAACAAAACATCTGAATAAATGACAGCAGGCTGTAAAACCAGTGAGTTAAGACATTCACTGAAGGTGCTGTATGCACAAATACATAATAAAACCCAACATCATAAACCTAACAGAGAACAAATGTTTAGCTCACAGATCCAGAAGCTTCTTGGTTGAAAGAGGAAGTTCCTGCTGCAGCGAAGACCTGAAATATAAACTTTTTGTTTTTTAAAGAAACAAAAAGTTTGATGTTTTCTGTCTGTTCAGACGTTCCACAGAGAACGAGTGGTGGACATCAGATTCGACTTTCCCTTGAAGAACCAGATCCACAAAGAGGGAGAATACAGACGGGACACGTAAGTCAAGAGGCAGACAGGAAGTCCTTCGTTTGATTTTATTTCTCCCGTCAGACCTGCACTGTGAACCAGTCAGCAGATAAATGCATCTTCAAATTGGTGCAAAAGTTTCTGTTTGTGCCGCTGTTGTTTTAAAGATACTGATAAATGTTTCTAGAGGTCATGAAAACTCAACCGTCCCCCAAAGTTGTTCAAATCAGACAAAATTAAACTTATTATTTAAAAATGCCTTTTCTACAGAAATCTGACTGCTTTACTCATTTCATTAAGATATTAAAATGTTCAGTTTACTTTTTATTTAGAAGCTAAAAAAAAAGTGTTTGCTGTTAAAGTTTTGTGGCCCCTGTAGTTCTTTCCACTTGACATTTTTTGGCCCCCGCGCCGAAAGTTTGTACACCCCTGACTTAATTCATCATTATTGGATGAATTCAAGTCAGGAATATTTGTTCAGTTTCTCAGGTGAATTTCTGAACTTTAGTTTGGTGAAGCTTACCAAAACAAAAGCAGTTTATTGAATAAATAAACTAACATTTTTATTCCAGGTTGTGTGTATTAAGATGTCGTGTTAATTTCAGGTTTCAAGTTAGGAGGTCTCTGAGTGCTAAATGGGTTTTCCTTGAAAAAGTCTGAGAAACGGAGATGATGTGACTAAATGTTGGTTAAGGTTAGGAATATACGGGTAATGGATTAAGCAGTTACTAAATGAGTGGAAGTCAGATTATCCTGTGATGATTTACATTGTTTTTGGCACGTCGTCGCCTCGGTTGACTGGGAAAGTTTCATATCTAAAATGTCTTGAAAGCAAATTTCAGTCTGTTGTTTCTGCTCTGTTTTTTGCTTCCTGTTTGATTTGAAACATTCATGACTCATTCATATTTTTACAGTGAACTTTGACCTTTGCTGTAATTTCAGCTTTTGTATGGTTTGTTTTTACCAAAGGATCAGAGACTTTGCAGATATACAGTATGTATATCCACTGCTGTGTATCATGAAACTTCTATGCTTCCAGCAGAATGCAACAGACCGAATGGGCCCTTTACTGGGATTCCAGCAGAACTTCCAGTAATCCACCATTCCCAGCCCAACATGCTGCTGGAACATGGAACATGTTGGCGTTTCCACGCTGGGCCCGTTCGTTCATTCTGCAGCAATAGAAGTCGACGGTGGCCTTTCTCAACCTGCGTTACGCTCTCCACTCGTGTTCTTTGGGATCTATAAAACGCTACTTGCTGTAGTTAAGACCATTTTTTTTATTACGTTTATAAGTAAAGAGGTAAAAATAAAAACGTAAATTTTTCTTCTACTGTACAGTTTTTGCTAGAAGGGGAAGTTATTTTACAACAGAGTATTATGACTATAAAATAAAAGGAATAAAATCATAATATTACGAGAATAAACTCATGAGAGAATAAAGACATGATATTTTGAGAATAACGTCACAATAATATGAAAATAAAGTCATAATATTATACAAAAACAAAGTCTGGTACGAAAACAAAGTGATAATATTTCGACTTTACTCTGGTAATATTACAACTTTCTGCTCGCAATATTAAGACTTTATTCTCATTTTAGCTTTATTCTTATTATATTCTCATGATATGACTTTATTCTTGCAATTTTATGGCTTTATGTTTATATTGAATCTTATTTTTTCTTAGTATTGCTCTAATACTCTGTCATATTTTTCACATCAGATATTGAATGTCTAAGATATGAACTAAAATAATCCAGATCTGACATTTACTAATGTTTCCTGATCTATTGGCTGATTTGAGTGGGAAAGAAATGAGGAATTCAGTATTTCAGAACCTTTTTTGATCTGTCAGGCTTGCATAAGACAACAGCCGCTAAATCTCTCAGTATGTTGGATTAGCTAATCTGCTGTTAGCTCCACCTTTAGCTAACATTTATTGCACCTAATTGTTCTGGCTGAATACTGAAGCGCTAATTTACTAAGATGTTTTGCAAACTTTCAGCTGAGTAAAGTTTGATGTCTGCGTTGAAGTTTTGCAGTTATACATTTATGTTCATGATCTTATTTCAAAGAGGGTGAAGTTCTGTTTCCTTAAACAACGAAACTCTTCCACTGTCGCTACCGAAGGCTTTGTTTCTCCTAAGATCCCAAAAGCAGGAGTCGGAGCTGTGCACTGAGAAAGGCCCTGTGTCTGTCTGCTGGTGTGTGTCCCATCCCATCCTCATAGGTTCATCGGCATCGAGATGAAATCAGTGAAGTTCGAAGACTCCCTGTTCGATAACTGCACCTTTGAGGACATCCGGTCCACAAACACGGTGTTCGAGAACTGCACCATCCTCTCCACCGTCTTCTACAACACAGGTGGGTTTAGCGGCTGATCATTTAACTATCAAACTAATTATTCAGCTTCAAGCTAAAAATGTAATTTTAACTTGAAGACAAATGTTAAGCTTAAATAATTAACTCAAAACTAATTATTTGACTTCAAACTAAATATCTTAATCCAAGCTAAAAGGTTTAGCTAGATACTTTAGCTAAATGCTAAAGTATTTAGTTTTTATTTTAGCTAAATATGCAGCTAAAATGGCTACATATTTTTCTAAGTATGTAGCTAAATACTTAGATTCATGCTAAATATTTATCTCTAGGCTAATTATTTAGCTTCAAAATAAATGTTTTTGCTCCAAGCTAAATATTTAGCTAAAGTATTTAGCATGTATTTAGCTACATATTTAGCTAAATGTGTAGCTAAATATGGCTACTTATTAATTTAAATATTTATTCATCTTTAAGCTAAATATTTTCCTCTGAACTAAATATTTAGCCTAAATCAAAAGCTAAATATTTAGTTTGAAGTTGACTATTTAGCTTCAAACTAAGTCTACAAATAGGAACTTGAATCATCTGCAAACAATAGTTGTAAACAATAACAACCTTATTTACGTCTCATTTTAATGTTGTTTCTTATTTAATGGAAACGCCTAAATTGATAAATTGTGCTGTCGTTTTTTTTTTTTACAACAAAGATTCATAAACATTTGTTATGAAGACGTAGCTACTAAGGTGCTGAGTTCGTGTGCTTGCTGTTCCCCTGAACCTCCTCCCTCTCTGCAGACCTGTGGGAGGAGAAGTTCATCGACTGCCGGATGGAGAACACCACTTTTGAGCACAACAAACATGGCTGCCACCTGGATTCAGTGGAGGAGAACGACGTGTTAATCTACCTGGTCAGCTTCCTGGGCAGCCTGGCCGTGCTGCCGGGCAACATCATCTCTGCGCTGTTCGTGGAGAAGATCGGCAGGGTCAAGATCATAGGTGACGCCAGAAATCCACGGGATTATCACTGAGGGTTCACAGATTACAGCTCTGTTAACCTCTGACCTCCTCAGGTGGCTCCATGCTCATTTCTGCCGGATGCTCCTTCTTCCTGTTCCTGAGCTTCAGCCAATCAGCAATCATCGCCTTGCAGTGCATGTTCTGCGCCGTCAGCGCTGCTGCGTGGAACGGGATCGAGGTGGTGACCGTGGAGCTCTACCCGACTTCGAAAAGGTAACTTCTTCTCTACAGCTAAAGTATCGTAAAGCTAAAATATGTAACTTTTATGACGAATCTGTTTTTTACTTATTTGTTAAAACATCATATCGTTATGACACGGACAACCTGTGAAAAGATCGATCTCCTCCACTTCCTCCATGAGTTACTATTGCCGTCTGAAGAAATGCACAAAAGCAACCAATGAGAGCCAGGAATCAGGTCTTAGCGCTGTCAATCAACCTCATGTACTTGTTGCGAAATGTGCTAATGGCAGAGAAGCAACTTACCGTTATAGGACTAGTGGCTATGCTCCTGACGACGTTAAATATATTTTGTGGCTAAGTTATTTAGCTTACAAACTAAGTATTTAGGTAGTTAGCTAAATATCATGTCGTTATGAGACAGATAATCTGTGAAAAGAGCAATCTCCTCCATCTTCTCAAAAATAACCAATCAGAGCCAGGAGGAGTGTCTAAGCGCTGTAAATCATCTTCATGTAGACGCTGCTAAACGTGCTAATGGCTGTAAGAGTAGAAATACGTCACAGTAAAATTACTGAAGTAAAAGTAAAAACGTACAGAGTAGGAAAAATTGTCCTAAAACTACATTTTTTCAAAACAGTTACTGAGGTAAATGTAATTGAGTAAATGTAACTAGTTACTACCCAACTGCGCTACAGCTCCACCAATTGGCCCGGCAGATTTACTGCACCATTTTCTGTCCTGTTGATGCACATTTCTTCTTAATCGTTTGCAAAAACAGGCTTGTTTCCATGTGAACGTGGCCTACAAGTCCTGCTGACCATCAGATTTGGTCCTGCAGCACCTCGTACCGACCCAGCTGTGTTTTTGTCGCAGGGCGACGGCGTTTGGCGTGCTGAATGCGCTCTGTAAGCTGGCCGCCATCCTCGGCAGCTCCATCTTCGCCAGCTTCGTGGGGATCACCAAAGCCATCCCCATCCTTCTGTCCTTCGCCGCCCTGGTGTGCGGCGGCCTGGTGGCCCTCAAGCTGCCCGACACGAGGCAGAAAATCCTGCAGTGATTTCCGCTGCGGCGTCCGGAGGCAGAAGAAGCGAATCCGCTTCACGTCGGAAGCTGTCGGACGTCATGTTGCTCTCTGCAGAAGGCGAGAACAGAAACACCTCAGCTGTTCAGGTCCAACGCCAAGCGCTCGTTCTTCATGTGAACCACATCCATCTGTACCGAGTGGAGGAAGGAGCAGTTTTGTTTTTTCAGCTCAGTCCATCACCCGGCGGTGGAGCTACTGATGACTGATCATGACTCGATCCATCCTCTACTTCCTGTCTGTCAGCAGCTCCATGCATGAGGAGGAATTTCGCCTTCCAGCAGTTTCACAAACTTCCTGTTTGTATGTTGATGCTGTGAAAGATGCTTAAGTTTTCAACCCCTGAAGTTCAAAGGCAGCAGTTTCTAAAATCTAATTTACTCTAAAATCTGCCAACAAAGAAAGTTTATGCTCTGAAACCTGGATTAGACGTTAAAGATCTTTGAAACGATTCAAAACAGATCTGGAGTCACTCCTAATAAACAGGTAATGTGCAACTCTTTAGTCATGATGTTACACGGCAAAAACACAAAATCTTTTGTAACTTTAGTCTAGTTTCAAATATCTCCGTACATTTGAAATACGAAAAATTTGACTTACAAGTAGATTTTCATCCAGATATGAAAACTTGCTTTGAGTCAATAAAGTGATGAAAAAACTACTAGCTACACTGGAAGGTTATTTTATTTAAGACATTTTTTCCCATGTATGCTAAAGTTATTTTTTTTATCAGATAAAATTATCATATAACTGTTTCTTCTTTGTTCCAAATTTATTTGTTAGATTTAGTTTTAAAACTAGTAAAATCTGATGGTACATAAACAATTTAAGCAACTTTGATTCTGAGATAAAGTCAGAATTACACAACGGCGTATTACAGCCTTTGTGGATAGAAAAAAAGAAGAGTACATTTCCACCAGAAACTTTTAAATGAATCTCAGAAATTTTCTAGAAAAAAACTTGGAAATGTCTGAGCTTGAAACATTAAAAATTTGATAGAAAAAAAAAGCAACATTTTTAAAATAATCTAAAAAATTTGCTAGAAAGTACTTGGAAATTTCTGAGTTTCAAAAGTCACATTTTTTTTTTTTTTGCTTTTGGAGCTCAGAAATTTTCATAGTTTTCTAGAAAATATCTGAAATAAATCTAAAAATTTCTGTGTTTTTTGGCAGAAATATGTCCCTTTTTTCTGTCCACAGTGGTCCTAATATGCCATAACACTGCACAGTGCATTTCTGCCATTAAACACGACAATAATTGTAGTACATTAAATTTTTAAGCATATTTATATCTATTGAAGCAAAAAAGTGGTTTCAGCAAAAAAATAATCAAAACCGTATTGTCTGTTTGGCTTTATAAACATCATCACTTATAATTTATTGTTATCAAGTTGACAATCTTAATTATTGACATAATAAAGGTATCCCTGCTGATTTATGTGATTTTCTGTCTTCTATGACAAAGCGTCACATTGATTCCTTATAAATCTTTCCTGATTATGTTTTGAAAACCAGAATAATTAGAGGGTAAATAAAACATCTTCCAGGAGGAGTAATTCCAGATCTTTTATTCCAGAACAGCGGGTACCAACCAGCTGGATTTAATTGTATTTAATTGGAGTTTTAGTTATTTTTCTCAAATCATAAGGTTAATTTCTAAGCATTAATATGAAATTGCAGCTGCTACATCCCGCAGACGGATTTTAACTCTCATCCCGTGAAACTAACAGCTGTTTATCCGTCCCAGAGTCCAGCTGTGTGTGTCTTCCTGTCCCGTGTGTCCTGCATGAGAACCTCCGTCCTGACTGTGCTGGATCTTCTCAGAAAGACAAACCTATCTGTGTGTAACTTTAACAGTTTCTGTGTGCTCGGAGTTTATTTTGTTTTCACCGCCTACCTTGTCTTTTCTTCTGATTTCTACTGATGTGCGTTACCGCCATCTTTGTTTTTTTTTCCCCTCACATTTTCACTCAAGATGGAATCGATCTGAATGTGGTTACAGTGCCATCTAGTGGACAAAATAGACAATCACACCCAGGACTGTGACATTTTTTTAATTTATTTTAAATCAGATTTTCCCATGGGCCTGTTACTTTATTTTGTGTCTTTGGGGGTTTTTTGACTCTGTGGAACACATTTGTTGTTTTATTTATCTTGTTCGGTTCTGGTCGTGTAGGTGGCTGCATGTCTGTCTGGTGTTTTCTCTTGGCTCTGCGTTTTCACCATAATGTGTAAGTGTAACGTGGTCTGAGTCTGAACTGTGTTTTTACTCAATAAACAGGAGAGATGAGCACTGGGACACCAAACCACAGCCCGGATCTTTTATTTTTGTCAGAAAATGGTTTAGTCCGATGAAAAACTACCTAAAACGTCGTCAATATTCCGCTATTGTCGAAGAAACAGTTTCGCAATTTCGGTGTTTCCATCAAGTAAGAAACGCAATTAAAATCGCACGTGAATACATTTGTTCACGCGATAAGACCTTAAAAACACGCCCAACTACTTCCTGTTGTCTTCTTCGTGGTTTGTCAAAAGTAATCGGTTGATCATGTGACTCGCGTGATGCGAAAAAAGTGTTTCTGTCACAATTTCGATATCGTAAAAAACAAACGCCTCAACCTAGGGAAATATATATATTTTTTATTCGTGTTTATTTTCAATTTATTTTCAAAATGTCAAATTGCGCATGATCAGTCGAAATGCAACTGCACTGCAAAACCCCAAAATCTTACCAAGTATTTTTGTCTTGTTTCTAGTGCAAATATCTTAGTACACTTGAAATAAGACAAAACTTAACTTTTAAGTAATTTTTCAGCAATATATGGGAGCTTGTTTTTTAAGTCTGTAATTCCTTAATATTAATGAAAATGTTCTTGTTTTACTGGTAGATTATTTCACTTATGGGAAAATGTTTTATTATTGAAATAATAAATCAATAATTGTTTCTTCTTGTTGTAACGTAGCAAGCTGAAAACATTCATTAGGGTGTCAGCACTTGAACTGTTCCCGACATCTTTACTTTACATGGTTGAATTTGTGTCTTCAGAAAGAAACCAAACAAAGTTATCTTTACTTAATCAGTGAACAACTTTATAATAATTAATATTTAATTGGTTTTCAACATTTATTTCCATGTGTTGTTTTTCTGATGCCACTGTAAAACAGAGAATAGACTCCAATTCATTTCAGTTAAATCCAGATCATTAAACACAGTACTGAAACACTTTTCAAAACAACCAGATTCAATTTACTGTATATACAAGAATCTATACTATATAAAACTGCTTTTGCCTTGGTTTTGAGAGGAATTATTTGTTGAGCCTCCCTTTTGTTCTCCGTGGATATTTATTCTTTCTTTATGATTCTGATAAACACATGTACACCTTCAGGCTGCTCTTCATCATCACCACCTCCTTCCAGACTCACAGAGCCCATTTAGCTCTGCAAGTTTCCAGTCTGGCTGCTGAACCATTGCAGGACTTCCTGTTTGTTCCTCTGCACCCACTTGATGTTGGCCTTGGTCCGCTCCAAGGCCTGATCCACTGCGAGCGCTGCAGAACCGAATCCTGCATCTTTGTGCTCCTCCTCAAAATCCAGCAACTATTAAAGGAATCACAGGACTTCAGACTTCAACACAGGTCAGACTCAAGTTCAGATTATGGTAGAATATGAGATTGTTTGGTAGAATAAGAGATTCTTTGGGAGTTTTCACACTTGATAGTTGGGTAGATTCGGTTTGATTTGGGATCAAACATTTTCAGCTGCTGAGGTTTGCTTTCACACTCAAACAAACCAAACCTTTAGAAAAATCTGTTCCCCTATTGCCAAGAACCACTGAAAGAATCAACACCAAACATCAGAAGATACTGAGTGCAACTTCCTTCTTCATGAAATGTAAACCAAAATGGAGTAGCGTCAGATTGGAGGATTTCTCTTTTGTCTTTGGTAAAAGGCCACAAACCATTTCTCCTGCTAGCGCTAGAATTGCACGTTTGTTAGTATTTAGTTGTATTTACCCAGAATGCCATGTAGTTTAGTTCCTGTTTTTAGAGAGGTTAATCACATATGCATTCAAACTGAACTAGAATTCACATCAACTGAACTGAGACCTAGGCTTTCAGGTGGACTAGAGTTCGTGTTTTTGGTCCGTGTCAAAGTTCGATTGTGCATTCATAACTCCCCAAACGTAACAGACTCTCTAGACAAACAGACTAGAGTTCGATTAAAGCAGAGTAAACAGGGCTGGTGTGAATGCACCCTTAAGGGTTGTGGGTGCCCCACGTTGGGCGCCAATTTGTTGGGAATCAAGCAGTGATAAACAAAAATCCAATTACCACACAACACTCAAAATTTTGCAGACCAAACTGTGAACTTTATTAGCACAGTTTTTAATGTGTACCGTTTCTTTGCTTCCTGTTTGATCTGTACAGAAGTACTCTGACGCTGTGAAATTCACTTCTAAATAAAGTATAGTATTATTATTATTATCTGCACATGTTGCATATCTTCATCAAACAAACCCCAGAAATCACAACTTCTGATATTTGTAGCACATCTTCTAGAGGCTCTTTTGCATTGTTGGCCAATTCCAGCCAATCCACCTTGTCAAATTCTAAGTTTTCCAGGCAACAAAACAACAATATCTATCTTTTTTTTGATAAAACACACCTACCAGGTCATACTACAGCTTTGACTGTGGATCAGCTCAAACTGTGTTTGTTAGCAAAATCAAAATCACATACCTGTTGCAGCTGCTGAGGTGTGGAGAACCTCGCTGTGACGCCACTGATCAGAGAAGCAAAGGAGAAAGAGCCCACACCGTACCTGGCAAAAACCCCAAAAGATTTTAAAATCTAACAGCTGCAAACAATTAAACATCTCAGATTACTAAAGTGACATCAGTGGGAGGTTTGTAAGAAGAAGAAACACTCTGACAAAAGACAGAACAGTTAAAATGGTTAAAAACACAAAACTTGTCGATCAAAAACTTATATACGTCAACAGGACTAAAAAAGCGAACGATAAATAAACCAATAAATACATAATACTTTAAAAATCAACACACCGTTTAAACTCAGTGGTTAAAAATACAAGCTGAGTTTGACACTCACTCTGTGAACATGTGTTCCCAGTTCTTCGTGACAAATTGCCAGGTGAGATTTTGTCCTGCTCTGTTATTGGCTACGGCGGTGATGATGGCGGTGGCATCCTGTTTCCGGATCTTTGCCGGGTCTAACGTGAACTCCAGATACCTGCAAGTCAGTTGGAAATGGATGTGGATGAGTTTGTGTACTGTGAAAAAGTAACCGAGGATTTGGATAATCTGTTTTTCATATGTGAAATTGTATCGTGGATCCTCACCTGATATAAACATCTAAATCTAAATGGTCAAATTTGGAGTTTTTATTAATGACCGTAACATTGACTATGGTATAAATAATGTTTATTTGTTTATTTAAGGATCTACATTTGTCTCTATTGCAGTAGAGACTATTTTTCCTGAAGCTCACATCAGACATTACTATAAAGATCCTTTACAAATATTCATAAATGATAATAAAAATCACACTAGTTTTTGCATTTTTAATTTAATGAGTTTTATGGTCCACCAGTAGTTTAAAGTTGCCAGTTTGGACACCAGACTGGTTTCCGTTTGGTTTGAGCCGCCTGAACCACGAGGGTCAGTGAAGGCGAGGCTCACCTCTCCAGCTGCTGCGTGTTGTTGCTGCAGGCCAGAGCCAACATGAGTTTATTGGCCTCGCTGGCCACCGTAGCGTCCTGAAACTGTGACCATGTGAAGTTCCACTCAGCCTCGCCGCCGGCCGCCACGGCGCTGCAGTACACCGCCGAGCGAAGGTTCGGGTGGATGCTGAAGGAAAGAACGAGCTGCAGATTAGCTTCACTTGTTCATCAAAAATATGGTTTCCACATGGTACTGTACTCAGATTACATGTTTTTTTTTTATACACACCACAAATCTGGAACAAACTTCCAGGAAACTGCAAAACAGCAGAAACACTGAGTTCCTTTAATTCCAGACTAAAATCCCACCTGGTTAGAGCTGATTTTGAATGATAGTTAACGAAACTTTGACCAACATTTTGATGTGTAAAGATGGAACTTGGAAAAATGAAATGCTTGCTGACTGTATTTGTGTTTATGATGTAAAGCACTTTGAACTCCTTGTTGCTGATAAAAATAAAGTTGATTGGTTGATTTTTTTTCCATAGGAGAAAATTAAAACAGAAACAAAAGACGCCATTTTAAGTAGAAAAAGAAAAAAAATTACAAACCACCAGAGACGGATCAAGGTATAAGCAACATTAAGACAGCAGCTAAATGTGAACCAAGTCCAATAAATATTTTCCCCCATATGTAGGCCTGTCGCAATAATCAATAAATCAATTAATCGTATCAATTAAAACAAGCTTAATAATTTCAGTTTGCATCATTTATTGTTTTTCTCTTTTCTCTCTTTCTACCAAAAACTGGATGATAAAAGTCTGCAGTCTGCTGCTTTGGTCTCAACTACCTCTGTTTTTTTTAAAGGGCAATTTTGACTTAATAATTAATTTTATTTGTTATTTCGGTTTGTTTTGTTTATTTATTTTGGACATTTAAAATGTCCTCCAGTTTCAGTGTTAAATGTTCTTTAGAATTTAAAGTTTACTGATCTTTGAGAACTGCGACAGACTGGCGACCCGTCCAGGTGACCCCGCCTCTCGCCCGGAACGTTTCAATGGCTTCTAGGTAACCATGGGTTACCTTGAAAATGGGTTCTTTCATTATTATTATGCCATAACTTGAAAATGGTCTCCAGGCAACAATATCATCGTTTATCGCAATAAATTCTGGGGCAATTTATCGTCCGGCAAAGTTTGTTATTGTGACAGAATTAGCCGTTTCCAACGTTTTCACAGCATTCCGATCTTTTCAAACAAAAGAAAATCCGATTTGTGCCGCTTTCATATGTGGAACTAATTCGGAAACTTATCAGCTAGTTTTCAAAGCGTCTGCAATCTGAATGAAAAGATTTCGCTTCGAGTTTCATGCGATCTTGGACCGGCTCTGACGAAGCTCATTTGCAGTGGTGCTACATTTCTAATAATTAATTAATGGCATTTTTAATAAGCTCAGTTTTATTTTTCTCTACTTATACATTTTTTGTATATTTTTTTTATGATTCTAGGTAAATATTTCATCCATATATTCCACCAGATGTAGCATTTTATTTGCAGCAGATTAACTTATTGTCATAAACTTTAGTCAAATATCTCAGTTTAGTAAACATTCAATCTTTTTTTACACATTTCACTGTCCTGACCAATTACATTTAGTGTAACTGGTGTACATTTGATCAGTTACAAGTTAAAGACATGATTTAACCTTAATCAGTGTTAAGTATTCCTCTTCACCATAACATAAGTTGAAATAACATATTGATTATTTTTACCCTCCCTTGTGTCGCTGTAGGTTTTTCTTCAGTTCTTATTTTCACACACATTGAAATAAACATGATGAAATGTTGCATAAATCAGACCCACGGGTTGCGTTCAGGGTCGTCCATCCACTGCCGGAACCACATGCGGATCAGGCTCTGGCACTCTGGCAGTCCGGTTCTGCAGGCTGTGCTGAGTGCATTTACCTGATTGTACCTGCAGGGGGAGACAGAGGAAGACGTTCTGCACATGAAGCAGCAACACTGATACAAAGCTGCCATGTGTGACCAAAGGGGGCGCTATAACCCATAAAGATGTGGATTTGTGTAATCTAAAGAGTAATTCTGTTTTTGACAGTTTTAGTGCCACAAAAAAAATAAAATAAAATAAAATTACAAGAATAAAGCCATCATATTTTGAATTTATTCTCATACAACTTTATTCTCATAATGCTATGACTTTATTCTTGCATTATTTCGACTTTATTCTCGTAATTTAATTAAAATTTTTTCTCTATTTTATTTAGTATGGCCCTAATACTCGTGTCTTTTAGACTCAGAATTATGTATGCCTGTGGATTTCTTATTTCAAATTACATCCCTGTAAATATTTGCACAGTCTTTTTAATTTCTTGTAAATGTTGTTTCATATGCACAAATATGCTAGTTCATATTTGTGCACATCTTCAATTTTTTCTAATTATCCTACTTTCTTTTGGCCTGAGCATAATGTATTCAATAGATTATTTGCCATACACTTACTTCATTTTGTGTCTCTGTTTTAATATATTTTTAACCTTAGTTTGAATGTGCATACGTCCATGTTCCTTTAACTTCCTGAATTTCCCCACATTTGGACAATAAAGACCATTTCTATCTTGTATCTTCTACACTTGTGGTCAAAACCTTCTCATCAGGAGATAAATACATAATTTCAGATGTGTAAACCGTTTCTAGAACTCTGTTTTCAGTAATAATGATGATAATTTAGTAAATAATGACATTGCAGGTTACTTTGCATGGAACCACTTTTGCTTTTCAGGATGAGTTTGTTCTGATTATTAGAAAAAAATAGTGCTGGCTAATGCAGTTTCTGCAACATCTGGCTGATTTTGTTTGAGTGCCATAATCATATTTCTGCTCTGTGCTGAACATGTACAGATTAATGAGAAATAACTGGGAGAAAAAGATCAAATACTGTTGTTTCCGCTTATGTGAATAAACTCACTGGTCAGTGTGCTTCTCAGGAACTTTGGTCCAGTTTGACGTTATATTCCTGAAGTACAGGAAAAGTGGAGTCACCTGTTTCCTGATGTATTCCTGATGAATACAGGAAAAGATTGAGGTTTACCTGTTAAAACGCTCATAGCATCCAAACAGCTAACGTCAGAGAAGTCTTCACCTGCATGGGCTCATAAACTTCGGTTTGGTCCAGCATGAGGTTGAAGTAGTTCAGGTTGTTGAGTGCAGACTGCCAGGGCATGTACTCGGTTTCCTTGGACAGGTAGGAAGTCGTCCTGAGAGCCAGAGAGGTGGAGAGCAGCTGAGCTCTGCAGAGGACACAGCACATCCACACTGGAGATGATTTGTGTTGCTTGGTCAACATGCTGAATTAGACCAGAATGGTCATGAATATCACACAACTTTTCTGCCTCTCTGTCTTCAGGCTTGTCAACATGGATGTTGAAATCTCCCACAATTATTACGCAGTCAGTCACATTCAATGCATTTGATTTCTATGTGATCACATTAACAAAAACACACACTTTCATTATAAAGTTGTGATTTAAAAAAATAAAATGATTTCATGATTTTTCGTCAGTCAAGATATGACATCTTTAAGGCTTCCACAGACGACAAAAGCAACATTTACAGGTTTCTGTTCACTCAGATCTTAAAGATCCAATTTGACATTGTTTTTTTTAATTATCTGGTAAACATAAAGGTAAAATGACCCAGGACTTGTTCCCTGATCTGTATTTGTAAACAGAGCAAGTATAAAAATAAATACAACTGACTTGACTGGTCCTACCTGGCCAGGTTGAATGCGTCGTCCACCAGCTGGGCTCTGTTGATCAGTGGGATCACCTAAATTGGGTTACAAAGTCAGTCTGGAGATTTTGAAATACTTCTGGAGAAGACAAGGTAAATCTATCAGCTGGCAGATGTTCTGCTAGCTCCATCAGGTAAAGTGTGTTTGGTAACCTGGTGGTCTGTATTGAGCTGAGAAAAGAGCCGCTCCCAGTTCCCCAGGTCGTAGTTCACCCGATAATATCCCGTCACATTGATGTTAGCCAAAACCCAGGAAGGCCCAGTCCTCATGTCCACATTCAGAACTGACAAACATATTTTGAAAACATTTTTATCATATTCAGCATAAGCTTTCTGCACATTTAATACACTTTAATTGCATACCTTCCTTTTCCAAGAGCCACCAAATGTCTTTGTGGACGTCTCCGTCTTTCATCCAGCGCACAGGGATCATCCACTCGTACCTGAAAAACCCAAAGCTGTTAGAGCTTAGTCTGCAGAGCCGCAGAGGGAAAAGTGTTGCTGATTCACAACTACTGGCAAAAAGACAAAATCAACACTGTCTGAAGATGGTACACTGCAAAAACACAAAATCTTACCAAGTGTTTTTGGTCTAGTTTCTACTGCAAATATCTTGCTGCACATACAGTAAGACAAAACTAACTTACAAGTAATATTCTTTAAATATAGGAGCTTTTTAGTAAATAATTCCTCTATATTGATGAAAAAGTACAAGTTCAACTGGGAGATTATTTTACTTATAGAAAGGCATTTTTCACATATGTAGGATAATCTGCCAGTGGAACTAGCACTTTTTCAACAACATTAAGAAATGATTTACTTAAAACAAGCTCATATATCTTGGTAAAAGAGTGTGCATTTCCTGCAGAGCTCCTGACTGCCATAAGCACTGCTCCTTCATGCAACATCTGCTGCTTTTTTCTACAAACTCAAATTTAGGTGTTTATTTCAAAATTTTTTTCATATTACAACATTTCTTTTGGAAGTACTGTATATTTAATTTTTTCTTACGATTGAGCGGCAATCAGCTTTGCCAGAAGTTGTGTTTTAAATTGTTTCACGGTGGTGTTGCGTACTTGTATGGCGATTCCACAGTGACATTTGATTCTGGATCCAGCAGGAAGTGATTCTGGGAAACAATTCCTGTGCTTGTATCTATGGTAACCACTGGGAAGCCCATCTGATGCACCCAGTGGTTCATGATGGTGTCAACTCGACGAGGAAAAGACACATTGTTGTCTTGCACTGCCTGCAGAAATCAAGTTACCGTGATGAGTAGATTCACAAACTATGTCTAAATGAAGGATGTAATGCATTCCATCAGTAAATAGAAGATATCTGAATGATAAATGTCATGTATTTATCTAACTAATGCAAAGAAACCAGATTAATCACAAGAAAAGGAAAAGGCTTTGAAGTCAGAAGTCCTCATCTCACCATTTGTAGATGTTTCCACAAGTCACTCCCAATTGTGTTACCGTAGGAAAAATGTCTTAGGTAACTCTGTGGACAAAGGGGAAAACAGTTGCTTTTGGTCAAATAGTTTAAACCACAATAAGATGAACTAATCTACTGTTTTTGCGTGGAAAGAACAAACTCATACACTGAGTCCTTGTTTGAAGACCGACTCTGACAGGAAGTCTGACAGCATCCTCAACACCGCGGCTCCCTGAGACACAAACGGAGAAAAGGAATCAGGTCACCTATACATCAGCTAAAGACCAAAGTTTACCTTACTGTGTTTTGAAGTTGCACTTAAAAAAATTTCGCCAATGAATTCAAAGTGGCATGTTTCCATAATCCAACTTATTGGAGAATAAAGGAAGAATTCTGGATTTAGATAAGGTTCCACAGCGAACAACCCCTTGATGGTGCTTTGCTTGTCCAGAGAAAGGATGAAACAGACGGTAGAGGCACAGAAACCTTGAAGAATATGTATATTTATAGACCCTGTGGGACTTTCAGATACAACGGACAGAATGGTAATGGCAATACAGAGTTTTTGACTTTTGGAACCATGTTGAGTGCCAGATGGTTTGGCATTCAACATGGCATTACTCCAACTCTTAGTGGTTTTATGTCAGAATGGCTTGAAGTGTAGGGAGAGGGAACAAAAACACAAGAAAAAAAAACTCATTAAAACATCTTTAGGAAAATGTTGCCTCCTGAAAAACAAGAAGGGGTGGATTTTAACAAAATAATTCAAGATGATAAACCAAGAAATTAAATCCCGTGGTTTTAGATCTGCTGAATCTCCAGAACCAGAACCAAACACAGAGAATCAGCATTCAGTTTATGCATCTCAAATCTGGATCAAACTTCCAGAAAACTGCGGAACAGCCGAAACACTGAGTTCCTTTAAATCAAGAATAGAAACCCATCTGTTTAGATTTGCTTTTGAACTATAATAAATTGAATATTGACCAACATATTTGATGTATATTTATGATTTTAACAATCGCACTTCACAAAATGCTAAATGTCTGTTATTAGGTTCTTTTAACCGTTGAATATATGTTTTAATGTTTTCATGATTTGCTGAAATATGCTATACAAATAAACTTGACTGACCGGCAGGGAACGTTTATAAATCTTACAGGTTAGGGTTTTGACCTCGAAAGATTTAAATTTACTAGATAAGTGGACTTTATTTGTTACTACTTGCTGGATAGGTTGGCTGTACGTACCTTGCTGTAGGAGATGGTGTCAAACTGCTCCATGATCTGTCCTGGCAGGTTGATACTGTCTTCCTTAGAAGTCAAAGGATGAGAAGATACCAAGGCATCGACTGCAAAGACCTTCTGCACGTCGTCCAATATGATCAAGTCTTTCTGAATCAAATAGATGGACATAAAGTCACTAAAGGCAGCAGTTGGATAGAGATAACCGGAGTAAATACAAGGAGCAGTTTTCAAATTAGAATTTCATTAATTAAGGGAAACCAATCTGGATCTTTGTGAAAAAGGAATCGCCTTCTAAATATAATAAATAGAAGTGCCTACCTTAGAAACAACAATTGACATCAACATCGCCAGAGGAATCTGGACCATTCTGCTTGGCAGAAATGTTTTTCTTCAGCCAAATTAGAAAGCTTTTCAGTATAAGTGGCTTGTTTAGGGTCATAATACACTATCTGTATTGGATTTAAGTCCAGACTTTAACTAGACCACTCCAAAACTTGTTTTTTTGAATCATTCTGAGGTAGCTTTGCTACTGTACTTTGGATCATTATTCTGCTTCAGAATCAAGGTGTGATCTGGTGAAAGCTCCAATACCAATGGCTGGATGTTCTGCAGGATTTTCTGGTAGAGAGCAGAATTAATGATTCGGTTATAGAAAGTCGTCCAGGCCTTTAGGAAGCAAAACAGCCCAAAACCTTTGACACCATCTTCAGCGTGTGTGATTGGTCTGTTTCTGAAATGCTGTTAGTTTTAGATCAAATGGCCCACACCTTCCAAAAAGGTTCACTTTTATCTCTTCTGCCTTATAAGTATTTTCCCTAAAAGTTTTGGCAAATGTGATGTGGGCCTTTGTGTTCTTTTGGTGGTTTTGACCTAAGAACTCTCCCATGCAGCCTCTCATTGTTATTGTTAACTCTTGAACTCTGACCTTAATTGAGGCAAGATTTAGACATTATTCTGGATGATTTTGTGACTTCCTGGTTTAATGATCAGTGTCTTTAGACTGATTTTGTGTCTCCTGGGAAAGTTCAGTAGTGCTTTATGTTTTCTCCAGTTGTGGTTTATGACTCTCACTTTGGTTCACTAGTATACTAAAGCCTTAGAAATGGTTTCATACCACCTTTTCCAATGATAATTGCCACTTACTTAGTTTTTCTACCATTTTTGGATCTGTTGCTTTTTCAGACATTTTAGCTGTCAGAAAGGTTCTGTTTAAATTAATTTTACAGCTCAGGTGATATTCAGGCACTTACTTTGCCCTCTGGTCCTCTGGGTAGATGGTTTCTAGATAGTTATTTTTTTCCCTTAGTGAATGAAATCATTTTAAAACTTATTTTTGTATCTACTTATACTGTCTTTATCTACCTTCAAGACAAAAATGAACCCAATACTGTCTTCTTACCACATTCCAGTCTGGTTCTGCATAGTCAGCTCCCAGGTAGGATACGTATGAAGCAAAGCCTTCATTTAGCCAAACCTCATTCCACCAACGCAGTGTCACCAGGTTACCGAACCACTGCAGCACACCAGGGGAAAGTTTGTTGGCCCACTAATCCATGAAGTTTTCAGTTTAAAATGGAAAAAAGTTACCATGTGGGCCAGTTCATGAGCAATGATGGTGACTGTGGTTTCTTTATTGCTGTTAGAAGAGGTCTCAGGATCGTAGAGGAGGTTGGTTTCTCTGTATGTGATCAGTCCCCAGTTCTCCATTGCCCCAAAATAAAAGTCTGGCAGAGCGATTTGGTCTGTGAATCAGAGTTGAAGGATTCAGGACAACCTTTGGGATTTGTCTGTGTTTAAGGCACGAGTTTTCTGAGCTTCACCATGAAGAACACTCACCTGATTTTCTCAGGGGATATGAGATGTTATAGTAGGACTGGAAAAAGTCCAGTATGGGTCCAGTTACATTGAGAGCGTAGTTCCCCTGTCCCTCCTCAATGGCCTTTTTGCGAGCCCAGATTCGAATCTGAAGACACAAAAGCAAATTTTCAGTGAATAATCAGGAAAAACTACAAACATAACAGGATTAACACTGGTTAAAGCTAAACTAAGCAGCGTGAAACCAATGATCAATTTGATTCCCTGACACTCCTTATGATAGGACTATATGAGATGACAGAATAAAATGTCAAACTTGAATGTTTCCTTGGGTTGTGCTCAGGTGAGCGTAGTCAGACACGATGATGGCCAGCAGGTAGGTGGACATCTTTTTGGTGGCTTCAAACTTTGTCTGCAGCAACTTAACTCCATCAATAGTGATGGTTGCGTGATCTAAACAGTGGAAGCAGTTGAGGTTTAAATTACAACAGTGGGTGCTAATTACATTGTAATGATGTTGTAATTAAATATAAAAGAAAAGGTATTATGTAGTAGTTTGCACAAACCAGAGGATATGGATATGTTTGCTTAGACAGTATCTACAGTAATTGGGATACTGCTTTGATGATCAAGAAACTAAGCTACAACTTCTTGGACTAGTTGATCTATATTGCAACCCTCACATTTGGTCATGAGGTCTTAGTCACTTGAGACTTAAAAGAGATTCCTCAATAGAATGGAAGGGTTGACATTGGGAGCTGCTCCAAATCGAGCTGCATCATCAAAATGAGCCAACTGAGTTGGGTCTGAGGTGGATTCTTCCTGAAAACTCTCCGTTGTTTTTCCTATGACTATCCCACCGGGGGGGAAGATCCTGTGGCACATGCAGAACTCAGGAGGTTGCACTTGTCTAGAATAAACAAGGTTTTTTCACTCTGTGGTTTATTAAACTACTTAATTTATTGTTGTAAAAGCTGACTGATTTTAGCAGCAATAAATTAATTCTCAAGGGTCAATAAAAAGGAGGGGCAGACGCTTCATAGTTTTTTATGGGTTGGTCTTGAATCAAATGTTAATTTTTGCTCTCGAGTCTCTGATTCTCACATTTTCTCCTTTTTGGGATTTTCTGACCTACATCTAGCTTATAAAGACAGAAAGTTACTTAAAGAAAGACATTTAAGATTTCTCATCAAGGTTGAAAGAGATTGCTTAAAAATAGCATTATAGTTGGTTTGCTCCAGACTGGCTTTTGTAAACCAATGCACAGATTTACTCTTTCTAGTCAAGCCCATGACACAATAATATTTTTGTCCTCTGAGAGCCATTGTAGAACTAAAGCTGCAAGTTTGTCGAGTTATGGTCTTTCTTACCCATTTCCATGCCGTTGGACAGGGCGATAGTTCCTGTTGGGTGGATGAGGGTTATGTGGAAAACTGCTTTCATGGCCGGCTCATCAAAACAAGGAAACGTTTTTCTGGCATTAGTGGGATGCATCTGGGAGGTTGCAACAATCCTGTGAAGAGTTTCAACTGTTTAAAAAAAATCTAACAAAGACACTAAAACAGGGTAGAAAAACTTACTTAGTGACTCCGTCTTCTTTATATTCGCTTCGGTAAAATCCAGCCAGATCATCAGCAAGCTCTCCTGTGAACTGGACATACAGCTGGTACTTATGTCCTGGAGTTAATTTACTCCTCAACTGGATGACCAGATACTGTGTTTGAACCTGCAACCAAGTTGACTTGATTTTGGGGACAGATACACCTTCTGGAAAAGACATTTAGAGTGAGAAGAAGGCTGTGAAATATCCGACAGCTGGAAGAACCACCTTTAGGGCAATAAACATCAGAAGTTGTTTTCTGTCTCACTTTATTGGTCTCTGACATTAATTTAGAGGTACTTTGTCCCACTTTACTTTCTAAGATTGTAAAGTTAGCACTAGCAGACTGTTGTGCATGGGGGTTTGTCATCTTCAATGTCTATGTGAGAAATTTGCTCCAGCAAGATCCAACGTGTCATCATCAGACACCGGACATTTGTTTGAACTTTGCACTCTGAAGTTCCAACAATAGCATTTCAATCCAGTCAGATTGAAACCCAGCCATTACAGCAAAACTGTAATGATTTTTTTTTTTAATTTTCTGTATTTAGATAGAAAAGTTTCTCACTGTAGCACTAGTGACTTTTATTTTGCAAAATTCAGACAGGAAGTGTTTGGGAATTGAACCCCTGAAACCACAGCCTTAATGGATGGGGCACACGCTTGTATTGGCATTTCACTATTTGATTGTTTGTCCTTTAAAGTGCCTTGAGATGACACTTATCGTTGTAAATCAGCGTGTTATGGATAAACTGAATTGAGCTCATCGAGAAAAACATGTTTTTCATGAATGTTTCCTGTACCTCCAGAGGTTAGCCTGACGAAATGTTCATCTTCCATCTCTGTATAGTTTAGCTTGTTGGAGTGAATCAGAATCAGATCTGTTGCTTCCAGACATTCAAACTGAACGGTGGACCAACCTGAAAAAATGGAGACATGCAAGGTCAACAATGTTTGAACTGATCCTACCAACACAACAGATAAGACAACATCCAAACAATTTTTGTATTTGATCTGCTGATCACATGTTGAATTTAATCAAGGGACAATTTGTTAATTAGCTGGTGCATGGCTGTAGGATTATGGAAATGTCTAACAGCAGGTATGATAAGGCTATCTACACTCTAGGTTATTTAAGATGGGCTGTGAGTAAGTGCCGTTTCTTGATTTAAAAGTAACTTCTTTCAGTAGCACATATATACACAAAGCTAGGATATTAAGTGTTAGGTCTGCCTTTATGAGGTTTCCCCTTTTAATCTACCTCATTGGACAGGACTTACTCTATCTACTTTAACTCATCACCAAGTGGTGATCAGGTGACAATTCTCCCTCTTTCTTTACCCAGGTGTCTGACAGATATGGCCTTATGCTTGATGGCATGATCGCAAAATAGATAATTGACCCAAGCTAGCCTGGTACCTGGCATCTGAGTCACCCTATGCATGGCAATAGTTGCAATTAGCAAAGTGGTTTCAATGATGGTAGGAGTTCATCCTGTAATCGGTAGGTTGCCATTTCGAGCTCCCGCTCTGTCCATCTCTTTCGTTGTGACCTTAGGCAAGACAAAACGGTTCACCCACATTGCCTGCTGGTGGTGGTCAGAAGGTCTGATGGCGCGACATGGCTACAACATTGAGTGGCTACAATCCCGTAGCTTTCCACCTTCAGTGAATGTGAATTTGTGCTTATATGGGTAAGAGTATGAGTAAATGATTTAATTGTGAAGCATCTTTGGGTGTACAGAAAAGCTCAATATATACCTGAAGTAATATAATAACAAAACACCACAGGGAGACCATACCTCCCTCTCACAACCCTCCACATTACTCCATCATTGCCTGCAGGGTCTTAAAGTCCTGAAGGAGCACAAGGGAATCTTGAGATGGCACCCCTCCCAGCACATCATCTAGATCAGTGTACTCAAACTCCAGTCCTTTAAGGGCTGGCTTCCTGTAACTTTTGGATATATATCCAAAGAGCTTGACTGCATTCTAGTGACGTAGTTTCGCCATTTAATCAAGGCGGGACAGATCTAAAAGTTGCGAGACTCTGGCCCTGGACGATTGCCGTTTGAGACCACTGCTCTAGAGACTCCAGGAGGGCTGGGTATTCATAAAATTTACGAGTGGATCCATGCCCTCTTGGGGAGATGAGCAGATCCCAGACTGTTTGTGAAGGCGATTCCAACTATGTCTGGGTGTCGCTCAGCCTCACATACCAGGCCAGGCTCCTAGCTTTGCAGTAAGGAGGCATTATATGCCTCCTTACCAGATTATGACTCCAGGAGCCAGCATTCACAGCCTCCCACCCTCGCCTGGGATTCGGCTCACATTGCAACTTTTACTCACCAGTGAAAATGTAGAGGTTAGAGTTTGGGTTGGGCTTGAGTCGAGGCCACAGAGTGATGTTGTAAAACTCAGGGACTAAATCTCCAGGAAGACGATCCCTGAAGAGAGAAGCATAAAAAATGAAGTAAAACGACATTGAGTGTGATGGTAGAGTTGCAACCTAAATGCAGATTAGATTAAAGTTTTCATTTTTGTTTTTGCTGGTAAAACTTCTCCAGATCTCGAATGAATTTCTTTGCAGTGTTTGTTGCCATTCTCAGACCTTCAGCTCTGCTTCCTGGATGTATTGTTCTTATGACTCTGATTTGTTCAAAAAAGAAGCATTCTCCTTTTTATTATTGTATTTCAGATGCATTTTTCTGAATCTGCACAAAATCAAATACGAGTCAGCTGACTTGTTGATGTCCAGCTAAAGTTTTCTTGAAAGAAGAGAAACTCTCATGTTGCTTTGTGATCTGGATCTGGATATCCAGCACTTCTGCGTCTTTCATCAAAACATCCTGTTGTACCATAGTGTCATTGATGTCGTACCTGTCCCAAGGAGCTGTGACGTCATCTCCTTTCCCTCCCGTGATGGCGATAGTCCACAACGTGACAATGGTTGCCACAGAAACCAGGGCTAAGACGACGCAGAGAACACGCAGCCAGCTGACCTTGCATCTTTTCCCCATGGTACTCCGATCTGCTAATGCAGATTAAAGAACATTCAAGCTCAATCCCTGCTTTGCTGCAGATGGCTGAACAAACCAGAGCTTGTCTGGTTAGCTGAGTCCAGGAATGAAAAACAGAAGTGCCTGTCAGCAGTTAAGCTCCCCCTCTGCTCCTCCATAAGGAGCTGTCACTGTTGAGGAATGAATGGATTATATATTAGGTCAGGGTAGCTTTGGTGGGAACTGGATGTTGATAATTACTGATAAACTACTCAGAAAGTTAGTGTATGACCTCCCTCCAGTCGTAAAACTCTGCATTTCTGCCAAGAGTTCACACACGTGTGACGCAGGGATTTTATTGTCTATTTGTGGGAGTTAAATGGTCAAACACTTCAGAAAATAACCACACACACAGAACTGCCTGGACGAAACGTTTCGTCCACCTTCCTGGCTCCCTGGACATTTATTTCTGATTCTTCATTTGTTGTGTTACAGAACTTTGGGTGTGTTGATGCAAATGGAATTAAGTTTGCCCAGATTATTTATTTTGGGGTGAATTTGTTTTATTATGTTTATTATGAATTTTATTCAAACTGCACATTTAAATGCATTTTTATTTCTTTCAACATCTTGTATTGATTGCTTTAAGATGTCGCGTTATCCTTTTTCACTTCTTCTTTTGACCAACTTTTCTGGGAAGATAGAAAAAAAAATCTATTTTTAACCTAAAGCTAGCCAATGAGTCCATAAAGTAGAAAGGTATTGTACAGAGCAATGATGCTGTTTGTGGATTCAGAGATCTTACACATACACAAATACCAAACTACCTGTTTATTTCGAAAGCCAGAAAAATAATTAAATATTTTTCTATTTTTAGATCGTAGAAAATGATTCATCTTTATTTTATTCAATAAAGCAACATATTGAGCTTTTTGCAAAAGTATGGAACATGGTGAAAGATTTGAAGACCATTTCAAAATATAAAACATTGCAGATTCTCACTGTTGGGAATTAGTATTCAAGTATTCAATGCAAATACAAAAGAACTACTAAAACAACCTTTTCTTATTGTTTTCATTAAAATGACTTCTTACATGGTTTTATAAAAGCCACAGTGGATAATAGTACATGTGTTGCAGAAAAAACCAAGACAAACAGCGACTTAATTAAATATTTTATTGGCTTTTTTTCAAAACGGAGTCAAATTGTTGCTTCAACATGTTTAAATACTCTCACTTCCAGCATTATTTAAATAAAAATTGAAAGTAGTTTTTTTTTCTAAAGAACTGAAAAGGGAGGATTTTTGGTTCAACTTACAAAAAATGTGTGTGTGTGGGGGGGGGGGGGTGGCTTTACACACATTGTTTTCTGTACAAACAATTTAATTATCTGTGGATTCATGAAATGTCCAAAAGAATTTACAAAAACTTCTTCATGGTAAAATACTTAGAATGCAATTTGAACCATTTTACATAAAATCAGAGCAAAGGACAGTAAACACATGAAGTCAGTACATAAATTTATGAATTTAGACACAAGATATCATAAAATACACTAATATTTATTCCCTGTCTCCATATAGTCAACAAAAGGTAAAAGACAACTGCTAGTTCAGGCTGATGTGATGTTTGAAGACAGCTTTCATTACTAGAACAGACCTAATAAATACAGAATATTCCACTTTCTGTTGATTAAAAGTTTATTCCCTTAATTGTTTTTAAAACATTTAGAGAAATTTTAAGGAACAAAAACAACTTTTCTCTAATCTCATGTTCACATGTAGGTGTCACATTTGTTTTAGTGTTATATTTATCTAGGCACTTCTCAGTTTTCTTGAAATAAAATATGGTTTTTCTCTCAATGTGAAACAAGTTGAGCAACTTTAGTGGTGAAGTTATACCTGAAATCCATCTCAATGCTACTTCAAGATGTAAAAATAATCACTGGAACCTAGGAAAGTATGAACTTCTTGGAAAAAAAAGGGTTATTTTCATAAAAAAGGCATTTCTAATTAAATAAATAGGAATAAGATTTTATGTTTGTCATGATCTAAGCTGGATTCTTGAACCATTCCAGAACAATTTGTTTGTTCTCGTCGATCCATTTCATGTTTGCTTGTGTTCTCTCGATGGACTGGTCCACTGCCAGAGTCGCTGATCCGAAACCCACATCGGCGTTATCCTCCTTGAACTGCTTCAGCTGAAACAAAACAGAACATAATTGATTAGGTCTGCTCCATTTATGGCTTATAAATGTTATTTAACAAACCACATATAGACATTCAATCTGCTTTTGTCAAAACAGGCCTGATTTTTGATAAAACTACCTTTTCTACAGATCTTCTGACAAGGTGAGAGGCAGTGCCTGCTGATTTGTATCGTTACACTAGAAAGGTTTTTCTTAAACGGGTCATTTTAAGACCCGTTTATTGTCAAAATCTGGCTGTTTTTTGGGGGGGTTTTTTAGCGCTTTGACTGATTTTGGAAGCAGTAGAAAACCAAATTGAAGTACAAAAATGTGCTAGATGTGAATTTTGCATAACATGTCCCCTTTATATCTTAGCTTTCATCACTGCACAACGCCTGAATCCTTTCATTATTCAAGTTAAGGCTCTTTATCTCTGAGACAAAGACACATGATCAATATCCTCAGATATCCTTGAGATTTTGTCCTGTAAGGAGCACAAACGGCTAATACTCGGTCACTATGAATTAAAACACCTCGTCAATCAGCTGATGATACAAATTACAATATGTCAGCAAAAATCTTTATTATTTCAAAATGTTCTCTAACCTGCTGAAGCTCAAACTCTGTGGAGAAGCGTTTTGTGACTCCATTGATGAGGTTGGCGAAGGAGAAGGATCCACCACCGTACCTACGAGAAGAAACACAACCAGATATGAGAGGAACAAAAAGAAGAAGTAAAAATCTGTAAGAAAAAATATTCAGACTTCTTTCACATACCTCCAACATCAGCTAATCTAATACTTCTCTTACGTACATTAGTCGATAAATCTGACGGCCGTATCATGCAATAAATCTCTCTGTAATTTCACTCTGCCATTGAAG
The DNA here is from genome assembly GCA_903067095.1 of Girardinus metallicus. Classification (NCBI taxonomy): domain Eukaryota; kingdom Metazoa; phylum Chordata; class Actinopteri; order Cyprinodontiformes; family Poeciliidae; genus Girardinus; species Girardinus metallicus. Next base: position 38,398 of record CAEGAE010029638.1, on the reverse strand, counting down.
CTCAAGCTTTTATGCTGTAGTTGTACAAGTCAAATTAGTCTAAAGGAAATACCAAACTTAACTACAGATGGTTTTATGAGGATCAAAGATCAACTGACGACCATCTTGATCAATAAAACCTTTCATTGATGGCAAACAGCCTCATAAAAACGCTCATCTCCCTTCATAAAGGCGGAGTTTATGGTTTTTAAGTTGACAGATGTTGCCCTACGGGTCATGTCTGCATGTGACTTTCACATGGCTTCAGTGTCCCACTCACTGAGTGAAGATGTAATTCCAGCGAGCCCTGATGAAGTCCCATGCCAGAGACTGTCCGACCACGTTCTGGGCGATGTAGACGATGGTGGAGGTGCCATCCTGCTTCCGGATCCGGTTTGGATCCAGAGTGTACTCCAGATACCTGAGGAACAAAACCAGCGTTAGACAGAGAACAGACTTTAAAATACTTCTGTTAGTTTAAATATCTGTTACTGTTGAATCAAACTTCCAGACCACGACTGGCCCAAGACTTTTGGGGCACTAAGTAGATTTTTATTATTGGGGTCATGTCTACATGAGATGCTTCATCATTCCTGATCAAATATGTGTGTAATGTCTCTTCATTAGCATCATTTGAACCAACCTGTTGAGCAGCCACGGTTGTGTGGCGCAGGCCAACGCTGCACGCAGTTTATCAGCTTCAGTAGCGATGGTGGCGTTCTCGAACTTCTTCCAAGCAAAGTCCCACTCTTCGGCGCCCCCTGCTGCAATGGCATTACAGTACACGGTGGATCGCAGGTTGGGGTGGATTCTGGAGAGAGACAACATCACCATGATGAAGCAGCCTTAAAGCACGGCCTTTAAGAGTTCTGACTTCATGTTCTGCCACTCACGGGTTTTCGTCTGTGTCCATCCACTCTTTGAACCACGACTGGACCAGATCCAGACATTCCTTCAGACCGGTCTTACAGGCCAGGCTGATGGCATTCACCTGATTATACCTGCAGGAAGATTACAGAAGACTTTGAGTTTAAACTGAGGACAAACCAGTTGGTGGTGACAATTAGAAATCCATGTTGTATTTACTGGTTCCTAAACACAACTTAAAAAGTTACAGACTGATATGAGACTAATATGCTGGTTTTGTGGTAAACCCATGACAAAAAAACCTTAAAGGTGATCTATTATGCCTTCCTGAACAGATTAGGATATGTCTATAGACAATAAAAAACATGTTCATTACATTTTTTTTGCACAAAATCATTCTTGGATAATATTTTGAGCTGCTTTTAGAATGAGCTTTTGTATTGCCTCTGTCACTTTAAATCCAAATAAGCTGCTTCTAGCCACACCCCCACAACTCAAGGCTTCCTGGGGTTGCTAGGTAACGGGTTGGGCTTTGCTGGGGTTGCTAGGTAACAGGGCAGTGCCTGCTGATTTGTAACATTAAATTCTGAAGGTTTTTGAAACAGTTCACTTTCCACACACCAAAAAACATTGCCAAAAACCTTCTGGGTGTTTAAGAGCTTGAGCTGTTTTTAGAAGCAGTAAAGGTCCAAGTGGAAGTATAATCCTTTCCTATTTTATTAATGCAAACTGTCTTGATGCAAGACACACCCCACTATTTGAGAAGTACTGCGTTAACCTTCCCAACGTTTGAATTTTATTGGACTCAGTTGTTTGAGCCTGTGTTCTCAGAACCTGCAACTGTTTAGAAATTGCAATAAAAGACTGTTTCACTTTTTGGAAATCTAAATGTATCCATAGATCTTCCAGGAGTTCCTTGAGTTGTTCTGAAAGTTGGTCAATACACCAAATATAATTTAAACAAATTATATTTGCAAAGCAAAAGGAAACTACCAGCTGCACTTAGATAAGATATGTTGAGCCTGTGTGCATAAATTCACCCGAAAAACACAATATCTTAGTACATTTGAAGTACGACTAACTTAAAAGTAACTTTTCAGCAAGTAAGTAAATATTTCCTTAATATTGATGAAGAAGTACTAGTTCCAGATAGATTAACTTATAGCATGGGAAAAATGTCTTGTAAGTTAATCTATCTGCCAATGGAACTAGTACTTCTTCATCAATATTATTATATTATAATGTACTCACTGGTCCATGTGACCATGTGGTACTTTGGTCCAGTTACTTGTTAACTCTTTGTAGTGCTGGAACAGAGGGCTGACCTGATTCCTCAGATATCCCTGCAAACATGAGACCCACAGTTCAGGAGGCATTAAAATATTAAACAAAGGTTAGGAAACGTAAAGAAACATTCATAGATTAACGTAGGAAAGACGAGCACCTGCATGACTCCGTACACCTCGCTGCGATCGAACATCAAGAAGTAGAAGTCCAGGTTGTCCAGAGCAGATTCCCACGGCATATATTCCCTCTCGTTCTTCAGGTACAGGGTGGTTTTTAGCGCCTGATCTGATTGGATGATCTTAGCTCTTTGGGGAACAACAGGTAGTGGGGTTTATTATCACATATACTCGCTCAGATGACAGAAAAGGTCAATTTACAAAATATTTGTTTCTAAATCTGTTTTAACAAGCTCAAAGATGTATTCAAATTAAACATTTGAATAAAATTCTCAGAAATTTTGAGATGCATCTTAGAAATGTACTAGAAAAAACAAATACTTTTCTGAGTTTGAAAAGTAAAAAAATTGCTATAAAAAAAAAACTCAGAAATTTTTAGATTAATCTCAGAAATGTTCTTGATAAAACATGGACAATGTTCTGAGTTACAAAAGCTGAACATTTTCTACTTTTTGAAATTTTCTGAGTGAAAAGTTGAACATTTTAGACTTTTGACACTCAGAAATGTCCATGTTTTTTCTAGAAAATTTCTCAAATAAAATTTCAGCTTTTTGACAGAAATGTACTATTTTTTCTATCTACAATGGCTCTAATTGACCAGTTTCTAACAAAACTGTGAGCTTTTGTCATCTTACTCCTGAATACAATACAGGCTCGACCCTCATTCCTGTTTCTGTCTGTTGGCTTCAGACTTACCTGGCCAGGTTGAAGGCATCGTCCACCAGCTGAGCTCTGTTAATCTTTGGAATGACCTTAAATACAAACAGCAACATGTCAGATACAGTTGAACAACACAGAAGAAAAAGCCTTCAGGAAGCTGATCCTACCTCATGGTTTTTGCTCAGAGCATCTAGTAGTTTCTGCCAGTTGCCATTGTCATAGTTGACTCTGTAGTATCCAACCACATCACGGTTGGCCAGCACCCAGTCAGCGGTCGCCGTCACCTTCATGTCATTATTTGTAGCTTCAGGAGAAATTATTTTTTACGTTAGAGCGGGCAATTTGATTTTGTTTCATTCTTGTGTGTCACGAATATCTGCAATTTTCTGCCACTTCAAGTGTTAAATATGCAACTTTGATTTAAAGCGACGATGTCAAAGCTTTTTATCACATGAAAGTCTTTTGGGGTCATCTGCACTCTCTTTTTCTTGCCTGAGAACTGTACAGCCACCTCAGAAATAAGTACAACATCTGGGCCACTCTTTCTTTAAAAATCTGATGTACTAAACCAAGTTTGACAAAGTGATTAAAAGCAGATTTTGATGCAGCTATGACTGTTTAGATGAAATTGAAAGCAAAAACTGCTTGTTTATTGGGGCTTTAAATAAAATCTGGTGCAGTGCTGCTTTTTTTACAGCTACATGGAAGCAGCGAGCAGCATTTATGTTCTGATCGATGTTAAAAATGTATGTATGTGTACATACATACATTGTCTTTTCCAGCATACATTGTACAGCGATAAAATCTGCTGACCAAACATTTAACTATTTGAAGAATTTGAATTAATATGAGTTTCAATAAGACTTAACTTCCCTTTGGGATCCCTAGAGTATTTTTGAATTTGAATGCTAGTGTTCTGCTTGGGTTGCTAGGTGACAGGCTGGGCTTTACTGGGGTTGCTAGGTAACTGGCTTCATTGGGGTTACCAGGTTACCCATTAAAGAGTCAGAATTCAGTGCAGGAACAGATTTGCTTTTTTGGGGTCAGACTAGCTCAGGGCTTTTCTTTCTTCATTTATTATATATATTATGTAACTGTAGAGTTCCTTTAATCCTATGCTTTAGCCTTCATATCACCTCTGCTCTAATTAGGCTGAAATTACTTCATAAAATGTTTGCCTGAAAATTAATAGCAACATTTCTGAGCTTTTAGAAGATAAAAAACCCATACAGATCTCAAACAAGCTTTTTTTTTATCTTCATCATTAATTTTGGAGAAACAGTTAGTGTAGTTGCTGATCATATCTACCCCATTTTTGTCTATAATTGGTGTAATTACTATAGTTACTGTAGACAGAAGGAAAAAAAGGAGAAGTAAAGTTGAGAAAGTTTTCCCACAAATCTTTCACTTTTCAAATTTTTTTGCAAGAAAATTCTGAGAGTTTTTTTTTTCTTGCAAATTTTACACCTTTAAATCTCAGAAATGTCAGATTTTTTTCTTGGAAATTTGCTCTTTAACTATGCCGTTGTAATTTGACGTCTAAAGTCTAACTTTTCTCTATTCCAAAACATTAAAAAGAAAAACAAACCAGCTACTAACTGGCTACTCTTTGAGAACAGAAATTAGTGATCATTTGATATTTTTATACCTGATTTTTCCGTCAGCCACATGAGGTTCTGTTCGACTCCATTCTTCATCCATCTGATTGGAACGCTCCACGTATAACTGGAGCAGAAATCACTTTGTTAGTACTTTCAGACCCACTTTTTTATGGACAGTAAATTATTTTGTGGGAAAACAGTTTGTGATAGCACAGGCATTCCTGGAAAAATGTCAGAAAGCTGTTTGCATACTTGTACAGAGATGGAGTGGTAACTTCGGATTCTGGATCCAGGAGGAAGTGCTTCTGGGAAACACTGCCGGAGGTGGTATCTATGGTGACCACAGGGAAGCCCATCTGCAGCACCCAGGTGTTCATGATGTCGTTGACACTTTTAGGAAGGTCGACTGCACTGGCGTCCACAGCCTGTTGAACACCAGGAATCATTAACTAAGTTCAGTTTGAAAACATTCTGAGACACAAATAAAATAAAGATGTGGAGTTTTTATTTATTTTTTTGACAAATTGTATGAAAAATGTTTTTGGTTTTATTTTATGCTGTTGAAGAGACACATGGGTTTTTTTTTGCTTTCTTAAATTGATGTGTTTATCTGTGTGAAAGTATTTTGCACACCCAATCAGGGGAAAAATTATGTATAAAATTATCAGTCAATATAGATAATTATTGATTTGTTTTTTATTTTAAATATCTGAGATGCTGCCAAACTGGTGGCCTGACGTTTCCGTCTTTATCCAGTTTTCACTCCATGCTGCTGTTGTTTATTTTTAAGCATTTATGGCGAAACCTTAAACTGCTGCTGTGCAAGTTACTCAGCACGTTGTTGCTACGCAACCAAAGAGCGAGTAAGTTGCTAGGTAACCAAAGAGAGTGAATTAGTTGATTCCACCCACATAGGTTAGCTCGCTGTGAGAGATTGAGAGGCTAAACTCTTTCCTCTGCCTACATCTCCCAGAATGCTGTGTGGTTCTGGATAAGAGTTCTGTCAATATTCTATGATATTGAATATTCTATTAGACGTGTTATCTATTGATATTGATCACCAGTTATTTTTCTAATTGAAAATGCATGAGCTTTAAGGTTTACCAGCCCCAATAGCGTTTGAAGTGGAGCCCTTGGATTTTACTGTAATTTGTCTGGGGAGTGAGCCAGAACTGACAGATGAGTTTCTTCAGAAAAACATAACCTGAAAGTACAAAGTGCGTGTAGACAACATACTGCCTGCAGATGCGACCAGAGATCTGTGTAGACGGTGTTGTCAAAGGCGAACTCCCTCAGGTAGCTCTGCAGGACAGGGAGAGACAATATATTTCCATGTTTTAATAGATATATTTTAACAGCAGAAAATCCAAAAACTAAAGTTTGATCATATTTTTCAGGAAGTCACCTGGAGTCCTTTGGTAAAGACCGGTTCAGTCAGGAAGTCTGACAACATCCTGAGGACAGAGGCTCCCTGAAGATGAGAACAATATTCATTTAGATAGATCTTATTACTCACCCTGGCTCAGATATTAGAAATGCAGAAGAGGAATAATGTCAAGATGCTACATGCTCAGGGAGGCATTTTTATCCATCATTATTTACAATTTATACAAGTGAGCTGTGATAACAACCTAAATATTAAGTTATGAGCTAAATATTTAGCTAGCAAACTAAATCTTTAATTCACAAGTCAAACTGAAAATGTAATTGCAAATTAAATATTAAGTTTTATATATATAGTTTAGCTCGCTTGCTAAATATTTAGTTCGTGAAATATTTAGTTTGTAAACTAAATATTTAGGTCCGAGCTAAATATTTATTTTCCAAAGAAAATATTAATTTTCTAAACTAAACATTTAATTTCCAAACTAAATATTTAGTTTGGATCTAAATATTTAGTCTGCAAAATAAATATTTAGTTCATAGCTAATTACTTAGGTTGCTAGCTAAATATTTAGCACACAAGCTAAACTAGACATTAAACTAAATATTTGGTCCTCAAACTAATTTTTTTAGGTTGCTAACTAGATATTTAGCTCATAATTCAATATTTAAGTTGAAAGCTAAATATGTAACTCGTAACTTACTATTAACTTGTTAGCTAAATATTTAGCTGATAACTACATATTGAGGTCCAAGCTGCGTGTTTAGCTCATTAGCTTGTTTAATGAGCTAAACACGCTAAATATTTCATTTGTGAATGAAATATTTAGTTTGGAATGTTGGCGTTTATAAATGTGAAAAATGAATACCCACTTTTTTCTCTTTGCAAGACTAAATAAACCAAAAGTATATCTGTTCATTTTATCCAGTAACTTTACATGCTTGCGTGTGCTTCCTGACCTTGCTGTATGAGATGGCATCGAAAAGCTCGCTGATCTGAGCGGGTTTCTGGATGTCGTCTTCAAGGGAGGACAGCGGATGAGACGACGCCAGAGCGTCAACTGCAAACACTCTGTGGACATCATAGAGGACTATCAGGTCTTTCTGCAGGAAACAAGAGGAAGGTGACTCCGTTAAGAGTGCCATTGAACATCTGAAACGATGGTTAGCATCAAACGTAGAGAAAATTTGTACCACGTTCCAGTCGGGTTCGGCTTTGTCCGCTCCCAGGTACTCCACGTATGAAGCAAAGCCTTCGTTCAGCCACAAGTCGTTCCACCAGCGCAGAGTGACCAGGTTTCCGAACCACTGCAGGTTCAACAGAGGCAGGATGAGAAAGTTACATCTATAAAGGCTAAAATAAATAATGGCCGAGCAGTCTGGGTCCTACAGAGCTCCCTAGAGGACATGGGAGAAATTTGTTATTTTGCGTTACCTCACCTAAGTACGATGGAGCCATATTGAGAATAAAATAAAATAAACTGATGAGAATCAAGTTAACTTTAATAGAAAGTTAAAGATTATAACGTTATAATATCAGGTGTTATGGCTGTTGATGACTGTTGGTATTTTTGTGCCATATTATTTTAAATATGTAAAGTAACTTCAGCTGATAAACACTGAATTTATTGTAAACAACTAGTTTGATGTCTTCTATTTCCCCAAATAGACGAAACAGAGAGGAAATGGCCAACAACAGGAATAGATTAACCTAATATTTGTGTAACTATAAAAATAATAGAAGTTGTATTTCCATTTTTCTTTGCGCATTTAGTTTGTGCAAAAAAAAATAAATCCTCCATGTCCACTAGGGGGCTCCGCAGAGCCGTACTTGCATCCTGTTCTCAGAAGTCTGGTTTGTAATAAGAGAAGCTTTGGTGTATTTTGCCTCCGGATTTTACTTTTATTTTATTTTCCTCATAACTTATAACAGTCTGTGAATGTCTCTACATCTTAGCATTTATCTGAGCTCACCATGTGGGCCAGTTCGTGAGCGACGATGGTGGTTATCCGCTCCTTGTTGGAGTTGGAGGAGAAGGCCTCATCATACAGCAGCGCCGTCTCTCTGTATGTGATCAGACCCCAGTTCTCCATGGCTCCCGCGTTAAAATCAGGGATGGCGATCTGATCTGCAGGATAGAGGAGATTTTAAAGAGTCAGATTAGCAGGTTCCAATGGACACAACCTGCAAATCCTGACATTTCTGTTATGTCATTTTTTTGACAAAAGTGGTACACCCTGGACAGGCCGCCATATCTGTTTGCATTTTAAAGATTGAATCAATATGGCAACATAACAGCTGATGCATATCATTAATTAAATGGGTATTTAAGTATTTCATGGGTCCTGTAACGTTAACATAAAATAATTTTATCTGTCAAACTCACATTTATGAACAGGGCTAATTATTTAAATAAGCTTTTAAGTGTTTGAATTTTAATAATATTGACATATTTCATAAAATAGTTGTCTATTAAACAAATGATTTAAACATTTAAATTGACATTTATTTATCTATTGGTACATTTAATTGATGATTTTAATGATGTGCTGATTTATTAATTTAATTTTGACTCTTTTGGCCTTCCATAAATTCTTCACTGAACCTGAAAGAGCAGAAAGAGGAAACAGCTGTTTCTGTGTGAGCTGGATCGCTCAGGTCGAAGCGATCCGGCCTTGTCAGGTGACAGAAGGACAGTAAAGCTTTGTTCTACTCAGATGTGATGGCTGCCATAAAATGTATTTACTGGACGAACGGCTGTAAATCAAAGCATTAGACTTTTTCTGCTCAACCCTGATGTTATCATATCTTCACAGAACGCGTCATAAAAAACTCCCAGCCAACAAATAAAAGCTCCGCTCTGACTTCCAGCCTGACACTGAAACAGTGAGAACAGATAATGAAGATAATTTAAAAAAATAAATAAATCTCAGAAAAGCTGATGAAGCAGCTTCACTGTCTTCATTGAGTCATAAATAAAGGTAAATCATTCAGAGAGTTGGCTGTAAAAACCCTATAAAACCAATTATGGCTGAAAAACAAGGTAATTATGCTCTTTGTGACGCCTCATAAACCAGCAGGAATACAGGTATGTTTTTCAGCTGTTTCAGACATTTAATTCTTTATGTATGTTTTCATGTTATTTTGAAAACAAACAATTCCTCACTGAGACAGAAGTACAAGCCAGCACTGTCAGCGAGGAGGCTAAAGCACAGCATGTCAGCGTTTCGCTCCTGGTAAATTCTCATTAAAGCAGTGGTGGGCAAAGTGTTGGCAATTGAATATGTTAATCTGGCCATCACCTTCCTAAGCGATTCAGGTAAATTGTCCTGGATGGATGGATTATTAATGGATGATGGATGATGGATGGACGATTATAGATGATGGAGGTTTTATCGAAGACGGATGATGAATATCAAGATGGATGGATGGACTAATTGGTCAGATGAATGGATTGATGATACCTAAATGGATAGATGGATGGATGGACGGATGGATGGATGGATGGATGTGCAATAAGCCAGTGTCAGAGTGATGGACTGACCCGATTTTGGCAGTGGGTACGTGGAGTTGTAATACTCCTCAAAGAACTTCAGGATGGGTCCGGTGATGTTGAGGGCGTAGTCTCCTTGGCCAGCAGCGATGGCGGGCTTCCGAGCAAAGATCCGGATCTGAATCGGACACAAAAATATAATTCTAACCCATAAATCCACAGATTTTAGACCTAATGTCAGATCCGAACCCGGAGAGTGTTAATGTTACAGTGATTCACATAAAAGCTAGAAACAAATTCAATAAGGTTAAAGAGACTAGAGGTAGTGAAGTACCTGAACCCTGTCAATGATGTTGGTGATGTTGTCGTAGTCGCTCACGATAAAGGCCAGCAGATAGGTGGACATCTTCTCAGTGCGCTCAAAGACCGTCTGCAGCACCTCTTGACCATCTATGGTGATGGGTTTGGTTTCTGTACGAAAACAAAAATCAAATCTACATTTTATTTATGATAATGTTTGAAGAGGATCCATCAACTTTGAGAAGCAATTCTTGGTTTCCAAATTTTAACTAGACCCAACAGACTTTCAATCATTTCCTATTCTCTTTGTTTTATTATGTAGTGTAATAGACCAGAGGTTTATTACACTACATAGACCAGAGGTTCCTTGTTTAATGTTGTCCAGCTGTCAGAGATATGAAACTGACCTTTTTCAGCGCCGTTGGACAGAGCTATAGTTTGTTTATCGTGGATCAAAGTGATGTTGAAGTAAGCTTTCAGCGCCGGCTCATCGAAGCAGGGGAACGACTTCCTGGCATCGGTCGCCTGCATCTGGGTGGTCGCAATGACCCTGGAGGGAACAGAGCAGCTGGGGTCAGACATCCAACCAGCCATCCAACCGACCAACTATCCAAACAACCAACAATGCATCCAACCAACCAATCAACCATATATCCAATCAATCAATCAACCATCCAACCAACAAACCAACTAAACCAACCAATCAACCATACATCCAACCAACCATATATCCAACCAACCAACTAATCAATCATACATCCATCCATCCAACCATCCAATCAACCATACATCCCACCAGCCAATGAACCAACCAACCAATAAAGCCATTCTTCCCTCTTTCCCTCCCTCCTTTGCTCATATTCTCAACAAGAGGTGTTAAAGATGGCTATTTATGGATCATGTTGCCGTGGTTACGTCCATCCAATAGACCCGTTTACATAACAGAAGGGCAGAGTTCTCTGGGTTCCAGTGATTATGGATAAAAAGTCCATTAAGATGACAGAGACAAGACATCAAAGATAACCTCTGTAAGAACAAGTAAATTTGAAGATCCCTGATTCATAGCAAATCCTTTGTTCTGTGAAAATTAAGCTAAAAATGTTCTCCAATGAAGGATCAACACAGCTTTTGGTTGAATAAGAAATAATTAATAATTAGAAAGCAACACAGTTGCTCAGAACATGAAATAGCAGCATTTCAGTTCAGGGTGGAGGAGGATAACGTTTTATCGAAAAACAGAGAATATTCTTACTTCTTGACCCCATTCTCTGTGTACTCGCTCCTGTAGAAACCTCCCAGATCGTCGGCCAGCTCTCCAGTGAACACCGTGTCGAGACGGTACGTTTGTCCTTTCACCAGTTTACCGTCCAGCTCCAGAACCAGGTACTGAGTCTCCGTCTTCAGCCAGGAGTTCTTGATGGATGGTGCACTGCCACTGCTGACGGCTGAGAGTTTTGCATGCTTGTTATTTGAATCCTGTGTGTAGTTCAGCTTGTTAGAGTGGATAAGAATGAGATCCGTCTCCTCCACGCACTCAAACTCCACAAATGAGTTTCCTGAAACACAAGAAAACCATCAGAAATGTTTGAGTTCAACTTCTGACTGCATGAAGACAAATGTAGCACCTCATACAAACATCTTTCAGTTGCAGATTTTTGCACGTTTCCCACTGTGTTGAGTTAAAACCAGAACTAAAACCAAACTAGTCCTGATCATTCAGTTTACCAGAACTTAAGTGGGAAATTCAGGGAACTTTTTCCATTTGTTTAGACTGGACTAATATCAAATAAATTTGTTTTTAAACTAATCTCAGATTATCAAACGACCTTTGGCCATTTCTGAGTCTGAAACCTCCAGAGATTTGGTAGAAAAATTCTGAAACTTTCAAAAAGGCGAGCTTCGGTTTTGAGATGACTCTCTATATATACCAATTAAATAAACTAAACTATATTTCTTCATTAACCATGGCAAATTAACTTTGTGTTTTCCCACATGTTCTATCCTTTTCAGGTTGTTTTACATCAATAAAAGTGAAAAATTAATTCTAAAAATGTTATATTTAAACATAAATGTAATTATTCCTTTTAAAAATCTTGTAAAATTCCAAGCAAGTGTTGAGGTAAATTATAAATGTTACTCAATCTGTTTTGTAAATTAACTGAAAAGCAGATTGCTGCAGATGTTGCACATGTTTTTTCCACTTTTGACTCAAGATGTTTGTAGGTCTGAAACTTTCAATCTGCATCGATTTTAGTTGTTCTACACAATTTCGTTGGATTTTTGAAAATGATGCTGGGCTCAGTCCTTGTGGCTGAAGAAAGACATATTTAGAGCTTAACTGTGATCTAGACTGAAGGTTTCCACCGTCCAGCTTTACCTGTGAAGATGTAAAGCCCAGTCTTCGGATCTGGTTTCAGTCGGGGCCACAGAGTCACGCTGTAGTGGTGCGGCACCAGGGTTTTTGGCAGCCGATATTTGTCCCATGGTTCGTTGGAAGGGGAAGGTGTTGTAGTGGGTTTAGAAGTCGTTCCTCCTTCCTGAGTTGGTGACGCCTCGTTGTTTTTGGATTTTTCCTGAGAGTAAACGACAGACAGAGCGATGATGGTGGACAGGGCAGCCACTCCTATTATGATCCCTGCGACTGCAAGAGATTTACTGATGAAGAAGCCTTTCGCCATGGTGTCAGTCTGCCTGCACTGAGACTGTAAGAAGTGATGCCTGTTGAACCTTTATTTGTAACCATTAAGCATCTGCCCCTCCCATTCACAGCAACACGTGACATATTAACAGAGACTGGAACACCTACCTGAGTGGCGACTCCCTGAAATGAGGAACTTTAAAAACCCAAAATTTAATTTGAGTTAATTCTCATTAAACATTCTTGCCATTTAATTGAATTATGATAAGCTAAAGGTAATATCTTCTTTTCAGCTTTTGCTCCTTCTTCTTGGACAGTTGCAGAAATATATATTTTAGGCTATTGTTACAGATTTTTAGAAGGAATAATCTGTAAATGTTTCAACTGAGGATTTTTTAATTTATTTATTTATTAATGTTCTGCAATCTCTGTGTGCTGCTGCCAGTCTTGACCAGGATTCTCTTGCAAAATAGATTTTTAATCTCAGTGGGGTTTTCCCTGGAGAAATAAAGGTTAAACAAAACGAAATAAATCAATGATCCAAATCCACAGTGGCTGCTGATAAGTAGTTCTTGATTGCATCAGGACCCACTGATGTTATCTACATTACAGCACCAAATTTCAGAACCGCAGTAGAAAAATACCCACAGAAACAGCTAGCTTGATAAAACAGTGAGAAATATCAGTTCAGGAGGCAAAGACCAAGAACCAAAACCAAGGTAAGCTAATCCAAACAAAATGCAGCTGGGTTAAAAACATTCTTCTAAACTAAATTGTTTAGAGTAAGGTAAGCTAATATACACAAAATGTTGCTAATTTAAATTAAGCTAAGTGCATTTAAAAAAAGTATGATATTCTAAACTAACATGAACTATGCCAAACTAAAAGGAAATTAACTCTACTAAACTAAGGTAAGCTAAGCTAAACTACACAAAATGCAGCTAGAATGGGAAATGGGAAAACCTAGCTAAGCTAGCTTGTTTAGATAAGCAGAACTAAACTAAACTCAGCAAAGATTAATTAAAGTAAAATAAAAAATTATATTCTAAACTAAGGTAAGCCAGGCTTCCCTTACAAAATATAGCTAAGATATGCAAAATGAAACTAGGCTAAACTCGTTTAAACTAAGCTAATGTGAAAGAAGTAGTACTAAACTTAGCTGGTAAACAGAAACAAAGCCAAGATAAGCAAAGCTAAATTAAACCCAGCTGAGATGACCAAAGCTAAAATGATGTAAGCAATAAAAAACGTGTTAATTTACGGTAAACTTAACTAAACTACCAACAACATCATGAAAAGAAAACGTGGCTTGGAGGCTAACAGAACTTGTTTCTGGAAATTGTTTTTGATAGAAACTCATTCTAGGTTTTGTATTTTCATAAAACAATGAAAGCAACAAAAAGAGTCTGATAATCAGTAGAAGAAATCTACTTTTCATTTTGAGTTTACAGCATCAGTATTTCAAAAGAAGTGAATGTGAAACAGAGGATGTCTTAAACTTTTCTATTTGTTCTATTTGTTAATGAGTATTTCCACAGTTTGCATACTCAGATTTTATCTCATGGGTTGGACTTTTATCAGGTGGACAACTTTCCATCATCCTTTTATTTTATGACTATCATTTTATGGTTTTGCAGCAGGAAAGCAGAGTCACGATGAGCAGGTAGAAGAAAGGTTATGAAACATCAGATTCAGCTTCAGTACTTACGCCTTTTACTTATTTAAGATCTGTACCGCCAGTCATTCTGTGGCCAATAATGATTGAAGAAGAACCAGGATGTAAAGGGAATTATCTCCCTTCAAGGGTTTAGTTTAATTATTTATGTTCATGCATGTCACTTACAAATAAATAAAATTACTGTGCGATAATGAAATGGTAGGGTTCAGAATTTTCTTCTTCACGTATTTGACATAATCAAGCAATATTTACCGCTGAATGAACATAATAACAAAGCAATTTTGAAATGACTTCATTTAATAATGGGAAAGGTATACAAACCAAAAAGAAAACACCTTTCTGAATTTTTGGCTTAATGTTTTAATTTTAGTAACTAAATGCACACCAGATTAGTTCCAGATTTCTAGAATCAAGAAATTGCATGAATAAAGAATGTCTGAAATATTAATTAGGCAAAGGAACCCAAATTTACTCAGCAGAGGGTGGAACAGAAAGTCCACAAATATAAAATACAATTTTATTTAGTTTTCTTGTTTGGAAAGAAAAAACCTCAGTGATAACTGGGTTTTTCATCCTGCTTGACCATTTGTTGTAGTTTAATTCTCTTCTGTTTATCATTCTCAATGATAACAGTGAAAAGTCATGACATTTAGTCGCTTAGTAAAAAAATATTTAATTTTATCTAAACATTAATTTAAGTTTGTAATTTATTCAGTTTAATTCTTGTTTTCTACAACATTCCAAGGTCTTTGTTTGTTGTGTTTGAAGAGAAGAAAGACAGAAAACACTAAAAACATCAGGGGACCAAACAAACCACCTTGAGGTGCTCCAGTGTTTGTTTTACTAAACCTTTGATGACCTGGATGAACAAATCAGCATCCATAATTCATTAGTTGTGATTTCTTGCTATTAACTTTGAGTTCTGCTACTTGATTTTTCCTTTCATAACAACATACATCCATATCACTAGTAAACATCAGGTTGCCTTACGTTGGACAGACTTTGGGAATATCACCAACAAGCTAAAGCCGAACACACAAGCTTGAGGTTCACCAAGCCTAATATTAACATTTAAGAAATGATCTGCGCAAACATATTTCGATCCTTACATCCACTTTATGGTGACATCAACTTAAAAAAGATGTTGTAAACCATTTTCTTTTGCAAAGATATTGCTCCAAAATATTTGCTTTTAGAAGTATGTGAAATATTCTGTGTTAATGTTTCAATCAGATTGTTCCTAATTTTTTTGTGACAGGAAAAATATAGAAAAATTAATAACCTGGACTGAAAAACCTGGACATGACACTAAGGACATCTTGTTAAAACCAAAGATAATAACAAACACAATGTTCCCTAAACGTACCTACAACAAATATTTTATCACACTTCCCTATTTATCCCAGTTTTAACAAATTTTCCACCTCTTTTATAACTGGTCTCTGCTTTATTCCTGCAAAAATGCCTTTATCATCATGTCATCAACACGGCGCTCTCCTTGACATTCCTGACTGGATAATAACTAACTTTGGAGTTTGTTCTAAAGTCAGAGCAAACCCTAAATGTTCTCACGTGAAGGTTTTCTCACGTCACATGAGAAAAACTCTCCTTTCAGACAGGGAAAATTACGAGGTCATATAAAGCACAAGATGTTTGATTTCCATGTATTTATAGGAAACCACGTTGAATATTTTTCAGTTATGATGATGATAAATGTCAGTGAGTGAGTCTGATTGCAGAGGTTTCACAAGCAACCGTTTATGTGATTATGGCACTGCTTATGGCCTTTTCTTTTTATCTTGCTTTATCTCTCATGAATGTTTTTGTGACTCATTATCAACCCAACCCAAAAATTAAGAGCTGAGATTGCACATAGACATAAGTTCAGATGATTAGATAAGTAAGTTGTTTCATTTCAGGGAAAATAAAGAACAAAATCCAAATTTGCAACATAAAAATTGTCAGTTTTTGCTGTAATAACAGGGTTTATTTAGCTTTTTTAGCTCAATATTTTAGAAGTAAACATACCAAAACATTCTTCAGCTTGGTGATACTCCAAAAGGTAGCAAGAAGTAACAACCTGATACAAACAAAATGCTATTTTGTTTGTTTTGTTAGTGCTGGCAGGATATCAACTGTATGTTTTAATGGTACTTGTGTTCTCGGGCGAATGAGCATACCTCCAGCGTGTTCCAGAAACATTTTGGTACTTGCAGGACACCAACTCCGTTGTTTCAGCGTAGAATACCTGTGGTGTATTTTTAGGTGATCCACTACATATTTGGTGAGTAATTCTTTGTAACGGGGTTTTATTTTAACAGAATTATAGATGTGAAGGTGGTCAAAATTTCTTTATATATTCTTCAAATTCATTTTGTTTAGTCAAGAGGTTGTTTCTCCAGACGTTTATTCGCATATTAAGTTTAGTTACGCTGCTCTGGACAGTTGGTGGTTACCGTAGCAACCAGTAACTGACATTTTGCCCCCCCCCCCCTTCTTCTGTTGCTGTCTGTATTAGGATCAGCTCTGTGTTTTCTTTACAAGCACTATATTTTAGCATATATTTTAGACAAATTTAATCATATGCAGTGTTTCATGAGTAAGTTTTGCCAAGTTTGGTATATGTTTTTAACTGTTATTATTAATGTTGTGTGTTTTACAACTGTTTACTGCTGTTAAGTGCTAATAGGGAGTTTGTTTAGGGCTATTTATTGTATTTTATTTAAAGTATAGGGGCAGAAGGTGCTGGACTGATGTTAACCACTGACTTGATTTCCTCTTTTCTTAGAATAAATACAGTGAACCTGAGTGTGTCTGTTGTGAAGACAACTTACTGCAACTGAGATAAACAGAAGGGTTATGCAATCAATCAATCAATCAATCAATCAATCAATCAATCAATCAATCAAGTTTATTTGTATTGCACATTTCAGCAACAAGGCAGTTCAAAGTGCTTTACATCATAAAAGCACAAAAAATACAAAGTCATGAAGCACGTAGTCAACAGTTGAAGTGACTTGCAGGATAAGAGCAGGGCACATTCATATGTAAACCGCTACAATATCATAAGTATACTTTAATTACTGAGAATTATGCTGAAGGGTAGTAAGTTTAATTTATTTGTCTGTCTGTATTTGACCCTTAGTTTTCTTTCACAAACCGTATTTAGACACTTACGGCCAGAAGTTTATGACTTCCGAGTTTCTCAGTGTTTTAAGCGTCACACTATCCTGATAAGCATACACAGTGCTCTTTACTCCAAGAGAAAGCAATAAAGATAAAAAAAATTAATTAAATATAAAGGACATGAACCCAGAACAAATCCCGAAACTCACATCAGTTTCATTTCTCAACTTGAACACCACCACACCCATAAGTATGGACAGAAAGTTATTAGAGGGTGTACTTTCATCTCAACAACAAAGATGTCAGAAAAAAATGCAAAATGTTTTATTTTAAGCTCATTATACATCACATAACTCTGCCAAACAATTTTGAGTTAAAATTTGAGATAAATCCATTAATGTATTTATTTTTTATTTCTTTGGCTTACCCTTTAAATATCAAAAATACTATATTTCAATTTGACTTCTGCTTATTTATTTATTTATTTCTCTGTCGTCTCTTCTCTTTATCCACTTCTTTCTGTAATTCCTAGACATTTACCTTCTCGTGTTGTATTGTTTTCCACCAACTAAATATCGTTTTCTCGCAGGCCTCTGAGTTTCTTTCATTTATTGGCTCTCTGATGAATATTAAAAAAAGATCAGGAGCATTTTGACAAAAGATATTAATGAAAATGACCGAAAAGAGCTGGAAAATATATTTCAACAGCCAAATTCTTGCTAGAGGTAATTTTAGATATCCATTAAAGATTATTTTAGGTTTTGTATAAAACACCAGAGGCCGAGACCTAAAATAACCCCTTTTTTATGGTTTTCAACGTTATGGATTCTAGGTAACCGGTTATAAATAAGTAAAGCGGTGAAATTTCCGACGCTCGCGAACGCAACACGCTGTTTTTCTTTTGTCGTCATAGCAACAGAACGCAGGAAAACTCAACCACCCAGAATTTGTGGAAAGGTGAAATTTGATAACATTTGTGTTTTTATCGGCGCCACCAACACGCGGTTAGGCTGACATGCCACTGCACGTGACCGACTACACGTGGACCCAGACGGACTCCACGGTCCACATCAGCGTGCCTTTAAAGGGAGCGACGGCCGCTGGAGTGGACATCGTGTCAACGGAGGAGTATCTAAAGGTGAAGGGTCAGGGGGCTCATGGTACTACTACTACTACTACTAGTAGTAGTAGTAGTAATAATAATGATAGTAATAATAAATAATGTGCTAATAGTGATAATAATGGTTTATTGATAGATGTTTGGATTGGTAATAACAGAGATTTAATGTAAACAAACAGAGATTAGCGTGTAATCGTGGAGACCAAAGTGTGTAGGGACACGAGTTACCAAAAGAAAACTATAGCGAAATATGCTATGTATATATTAACAATAATATTAATAACGATAAATACAGTTTTTGGTGTATATAAACTTAATTTAATTTAGTTTTATGATATTATGGAGCCACCTAGGGGACATGGAGGATTTTTTTTTTACTTTATTAATTGTATTAATTGTACTTGATTAATTGTATTTGAGCTACTTGAATATCTCAACTATGATACACTACTCACTGGGAGTAACTTCACTGAATGAAGAACAAGCTTGTTTTGACCAAAAATTCACCAGAAGCTGCTGTTTTTGCTAACATTTCAGAAGTTTTATATTGAAAGAAATTGATGTGTAAAATTCTGCTTTTCTTGATTTTGTAATTTTCTAATCATGCTACATTAATTATTTTCATTTTGGTCCTTTAAAATGCTAAAATTTCCACATAACTTAAAATTTTTGGTCTGTCCTATGATGTAATTTTTAAATATTAAATGATTGATGTTTACATTTTCACTCTTAATTGAGTAATTTCTTAAATGGGACATGAATACATGGAAAATGTTTATGTATTATACAGAAAAAGAGTTTTTAAAACGTTTTGTGGCTTGTTCTCTATGAAACGCCTCAGACCAGGTACAGAGGAAAAACCATAAATCCCAGTCTTCTCAATACCTTATCATGGTTATTTCACAAGACGCTTTAAGTTATACCTTGTTGTTCAGAAATTATTAATCTGACTAAAATCATTTCTTACATCTCTAGAAATTAAGAATATATATAGTAACTCAGTACATCTACAGAAAAATGCATTTAGATATGTGTTTACAAATTCAAGACATATTTTACACAAAGATTAAAGATTAGTGGCGATGAGATGAAATGTTCTGCTGATGGAAACATTTTTCAAATTTAATGAAATTGTGATTTTTTTTTCTGTTGAAATATTCGATCAGTTTGATAAATAAAAACATGGCAACATGTTTCCTGTTTTGTAGCTGTAAATACGGATTCATCCATCTGGCTCCTTGTTCTTTTCCTCCTCAGGTCCATTTTCCTCCCTTCCTGTTTGAGGCCTTCCTGTTCGAACCAGTCGATGATGACCGAAGCTCGGCGAAAGTCGGAAACGGCGTCGCTGTTTTCACGTTACCAAAAAAGACTCACAAAGTCTGGGAGTGTCTGATGATAACCACAGGTGAGATTTTTCCAAATTATTCCTAAACTGGAATAAAAGATCTGAATTGAATGTGTTTTATTCACCAGCAGAGGTGTAAATGCTGCGTAATAAATAAAGTTTATCATGTGTTTTAGAGGATAAAGAAACAAAGAAGGAGATCAGAGAGAGAGCTCTACTGACACATGAGCAGAAACTTTCTGCAGAGTTGAAACAAAAAGCTGAGAAACGACAAGCGGAGAAGAAATATGCTCTGGAGACGATGATGAAGGTAAAAAAACCACATTTAGGGCATCAAAAACATCAGGAATTGTGTTGATTTACTGGAAACCTGCACTTAAAAAAGAGAATGCAGCTCAAACTAAAAAAAAAAGACTTAACTGGTCACAAGTAATTGAATTACATTTGTCAAATTTACTTTATTTACATTTGCTTACCTTTACAAATTAATAAACCGTAATTCTGAACCTATGATGAAAGTAAAAAAAACAAAAAACAATTAATTCATCGAAATCATCAAGAATCATGTTAGTTTACTGGAAACCTGCACTTAAAAAAGACATTGCAGCTCCAAGTTAAAAAAATAGTGTTAACTGGTTGCAAGTAATTGAATTAAATTTATCAAACGTACTTTATTTGCGTTTGTTTACCTTGATAACTTAATAAATTAACTTGAATAAACTGGAGTTGATTTTCTGTGAACAATCAATTTTTTTTAAGTTGGAGCTCGTTTTTACAGTGTGATGTTTAAAATGACTTTAAATCAGCTGGAGAAGGAGGAAAGGGACAGAATCCAGCAGATGAAGGACGCAGAGCGAGAGAAAACGACGGCGGACCTGGCAGCGTGGCAGCTGAGGCAGAAACAGGAGGCAGAGGAAACCCAACAGAACCAGAACCATCAGATCCAACAGAACCCAGACACAAAGACACCTGGAAACAGACAAACGGATATCAGGAAGAACAAACCAGGTGAGACCCTTCCTGCTGATCAAAAGCCTCCTCCTGATCCATAAAGTCAGTTTCAGTGAAAATCTTCCCGCTTGTAGTTCACAGCGATGCAGAGAAGAAGAAGAAGAAGATCCGAGCCCAGCTGCCTCCTCCCAGAACCTGCGGAAACATTCCAGTTACATTCACCCATCGAGTTTTCCCGACAGCGCTCCGAGAGTCACGGGTTCCCGAAGAGGAAGAGGCGAGTCTGTGATGCTCGACATTTCACTGGAAAACTGTTAGGATCCAAACATTCCTGCTACATTTTCCACAAAATGTTGCTGTTTCCTACTTTGTGATGTTCCCACAGTCCATCGCTGAAACGTCTTCCACTGCAGAAACACAACATTTTACCAAGTATTTTTAGACTAGTTTCCAGTGTAAATATCTTACTTCACTTGAAGTAAGACAAAAATCATTTACAAGTAACTTTTCAGCAAGATATAGAGGCTTGTTTTAAGTCATTAATTTTTTAATATTGATTTAAAAAAAAGCTTTCCTCAATCTCTGCCTCAGCTTTTAGGAGCTTTAACTTTCTGTGATCGTCTGGAGCAAAAGATGTAATTATGTTTTGCTTCTAAACAGTGGCTGAAGAACCAGGCTGAGGCGAGGCGAGCGGTGAGTGCGGAGCTGGAGGAGCTGGAGGACCTGACGGAGGAGGAGAGGAACCCCGACTGGCTGAAGCAGAAGGGCGAGTGAGTAGCTGCCGTACAAATGAGCGCAAAACGTATCAAATTGTGTTTTTTTCCACTAACGTTGAAAAAACACAATTTTGCAATTGTGTTGTTTCCATCAAATAAGAAACACAATTAAAATCAGGTGAATAAGTTTGTGCACATGATAAGCCATCAAAAAACATCATCCTCCTACCACTTCCTGTCTTCTTTTTTGTCATTTCCGGCAGTAGTAACATCCGGTTGCTGACCACATGATTCATGTGATGCGAAAAAGTGTTTCCATTCCAGTTTTGAAAATATGCTAATTTTGATACGACCAAAAAAAAAAACACCACATGCTGGCGCAAAAACATGAGCTTTTTTCAACATTTAAATGTTCCCTCTGAACAAATTCATTTTCAGTTTGCACAATCATAAGGTCAATGGAAACACAGCTAGCGAAATCAGATCAGATCTACTGTCTCTCCTCTTCAGCAAGTGTTTCTCAAACGGAGACTACGTGGGAGCGGTGAATGCGTACAGTCTGGGGATCCGCCTCAACAGGAAGTTGCCTGCTCTCTACTCGAACAGAGCGGCGTGTCACCTGAAGCTCAGGAACCTGCACAAAGCCGTCGAGGACTCCTCCAAGGTTGGTTTGATGATGATCACGACGGGGGTTTTTATTCTTCTACGTAGGGCTGGAAAATAAATCAATAACGGTGCATATCCCCATAGACACGTGATCAATATTAATAGCTAATACATGCGATAGAAAATTCAGTACTTTAACTGAACTTCGATCCAGAACGGCACAGCATTCGGATTGATGCAGGCAAAGAAAAAACTTCCAGGAACAGCTAAGCTGGGTTGGTGGACTCAACTAACTCACTCGTTCTTTGGTTACCTAGCAACAACTTGTTGAGAAATTGCACATCAGTTTGAGGTTTCCCCACCGTGCATCATAACTGCTTAACAATAAAAAATAAAACAATGACATGGAGTGAAAACTGTGGATAAAACAGGAAATGTCGCTTTGCCACTTTGACAGTAATTCCAATATTTAAAACAAATCAATAATTTTTGACATGAACTGTTTATATGTTGATGCATTTTTCAGTCACATCGTTCAGTCCAAGCTCGATCTTTACACATGTTGATGTTAGAAGTATTTTTAAATCTTTTTTGTACACTTGTACAGCTCCACATGCCAAATTTAACCCTGAATTCTGTCTGCAGGCGCTGGACCTGTTGACCCCGGCCGTTTCTGCCAACGCTGCAGCCAGAGTCCGAGCCAGCGTCCGCCGGGGATCCGCATTCTGCCAGCTGGAGCTCTACGCTGAAGGTCTGCTGTGTCCGTAAGGATCCAAACACCTTCACAGTGCCTTACAAAAGTATTCACGCCCCATTTTCTGTGCATTTTTATCCACATTACACTGCAAAAACACAAAATCTTACCAAGTACTTTTATCTTGTTTCCAGTACAAATATCTCAGTACTCTTGAAATAAGACAAAACTAACTTACAAGTAATATTTCACCAAGATATAGGAGCTTGTTTTAAGTAAATAGTTCCTTAATATTGATGAGAAACTACTAGTTCCACTGGCAGATTATATTGATCAATATTTTCATCAATTATGCACCACTTTGGGTTGGTTTATCATGAAATCCAAATAAAAGACACATTTTAAGCTATATCAATACATTTGAAGGCAATGTGACTAATATTTGAGGACAGAATGATGTTTCTGTTTTTACTGGTGATGCAGAAAACAGGTGATCAGCTGATCAGTCTGTTGTTTTCAGGACTGCAAGACTATGAAGCAGCTCTGAAGATCGAGCCCCACAACGAGGCGCTGCAGAGGGACGCCCAGGTAATCCGAGACATAATCCAAGGTTCTGCTGGGACACAAAACGGGACACAGTGAGACACAAAGACACGAGTCAAACTCACCTGGGACAGAGAGATCAGTGGTATATACAGATTAACTGATGCTTTAAAACACAACTGGAGCATCACAAGTTTTGTTTCCATTTGTTGTTTTCAGTGACAAAATAAACTTTTTAATAATTATTTGTACCTTATTAAAGGATGTTTGATGTTTAGTCAGTTTATTTTATTTATACTCAGTCTGTAAATGTTTTTTCTTCTTTCAACATTAAAGCAAAAATATTTAAGAAGTCAGAAAAAACTGATGAAGTGGGTTGGGATAAAAATATTCCTTAGATCAAAACCCTTTGTGTGTGGGGCTGCACAGTGGCAGAGCTGTCGCCTTGCAGCTAGAAGGTTCTGGGTTCGATTCCTGGCCCCGGGTCTTTCTACATGGTGGGTTCTCTCCGGGTACTCCGGCTTCCTCCCACAGTCCAAAAACACGACTGTCAGGTTAACTGGTTTCTCTAAATTGTCCCTAGGTGTGTGTGCACGGTTGTGTGTCCTGTCTGTCTCTGTGTTGCCCTGCGACAGACTGGTGACCTGTCCAGGTGACCCCGCCTCTCACCCGGAACGTAGCTGGAGAGGCAGCAGCAGCTCCTGACCCCACTAGAGACAAGTGTGTTAGAAAAAGGATGGATGGATAACATTCATCTAATTAGCCAAGACCAACGTGACCTCAGCTGAATACACCAATAAACACACAAAGGAGAGTTTTTTTTAAATTTATTTTAACAAAAATATGAAAAAATGCAAAACATTTTGCAACCTTAAGTTTGAAACTTTCCCATCTACAAATATTAAATCTAGAGCAGCACAGTGAACTTTATTTAGCTGCCAATAAACAGCTCTGTACAGGAACACGGTGAGTAAATACAGATATATACACAGCAGATTCAGGCACTTTGGAGCTTCTGACGTCACTCCTCTTTATGAAACCGTGATTTCTTCACCGTCGGATTCCGACTGTTTGCTCAGATCTGATGGAAAGGAGGGGCTCTGGTGGTGAAGGTGATGATGATGACGGTGATGGGAATGCGACTCCTGGCTGTCGGCTGCAGTTCGGGTCAGCCGCTTGCAGAAGGTGCTGCCCACGTCGGTCAGATCCGGGTGAGGGTTGGTTTTGGTGGGGAGGGTCTGCTGGCGGCAGCCGCCCGTCGAAAGCAACTCGCGCTCCTTGGAGTTCCTCCACTTCATCCTGCGGTTCTGAAACCAGATCTTCACCTGCGAAGAGCGAAAACAGGGAGGCAGCATTGGTTAGGAAGGACGCCATCTTTAATTTCTACACATTTATTTAATGAAAGATGCTGCTGATCAAAGGTATTGATTGGCGAGACTTTGGGTTGTTTGCTGACCGTCAATCTGGGGAAATATTGAAGGTGGACGCAACATTTCCCAGTAAGGGAAAAGGTTGGCTAATTCACCCCCAGGCCAGAGAGACAATGACCAGAAAACTGACAAAAAGGATGGGTGGAAAGATAGATGGTTGTTTGGATTAATGAATGATGGATGGATGAATGGTTGGTTGGATGAAAGATAGCTGGATGGAAAGATGGATGGACAGATGAACAGTTGTTTGGATGGATGGATGGATTTGCTGTCTTTCAGATATTTTCCTTTTGAGAATCTTCTGACTAGAATCACAAAGTTTTAACCAGAAACGGTGATAAACTTTCCTTCGTTGTCAAATAACGACTGAATAAATTCAACTAATTAATTTGAATATTTTAAACAATCCACATATATTAGAACTGAAAAAAAAAACGTTTAAATTTGAAGAAATATTGGGTTTTCCATCCCATAAATATGTCAAAATCTACAAAAAATAATGTCCTGCATTACACAGACGATCCAGTAGAGGGCAGCAAACCTGCAGCAGATAATTGAGCACTTCCTTTTATGAACAACAATGACATAGAGATATCTCAAAAAGAATTTGAATTGGTCAGTAGATCTGATCCTCATAGTTTACACTCCTTAGCTCAAACCATACAGCCAAACGATTTAAACCTTCATGACTCAAATTCAATTGAAGGAACTAATATAATGACTAAGAAATTTACAAATAACATAATGAATAAGAAATTTACAAACGGGTTTATCAGAACTCGCTTACAAACTCCCATAAGTAAACATAGATGGGATTATTTGAGCAAAAAATTGTGGAGTGCAATCTTTTTATTGCCTCATAAATACATAATTACTAATAGGATCAAATAATTTTTATGTAAGATTTTACATAGATATTATCCAGTTAAAAATAACATTTGTCACTTCTCTCCAGAGAAGCAACTGCTCTTTTTGTCAGTGTGAAGGCGAAAGTGTTGAACATTTATTTGTGGAATCTTCTCACGCTTCATTATTTTGGTCGGGTTTGCAAAAACTCCTTACAGAAAAAAATAGGAAAAAATATTGTTTTATCAAATTTACATATTTTACTCATCTTTAACAATTTGACTTTTTCTTTAGATGAAATATATTTAGTGAATCGTATTATAATCCTGGCAAAATATTATGTCCACAAGATGAAATGGAGTGAAAAAATACCCTCTTTTAATAATTTTCAAGAAACTGACTTAAAGTTTATATTGCCTCTGTTGAAAAACCCAACTTTAATAATAAGAAACTGGTAGAAACTTAATTGGTAATTAAATTTTTACTTCATCTCATAAGCAGATCCCTGTTATTTTTTTTTTGCTTTTATTTTTCTTTTTGCTGTAATATATCTTCATATGTATTTGAATATATTTTTGACACTTTTTGTTATGAAAACAGTAAAACTGAAAAAGCACACATCGTTTTATTTTACCAATGTGTATTTATTTATTTAACTTTTGTCTCTCTAGACTTTAACATCAACACCCTCAATGTCTAATTATTCTTTGTTATTTGTTGTTATTATTATAATATTTTAGTATTTGTCATTGATTTAACATCCCTATGTATGTTTATGTTATTTGTTTGAAATAAAATTACTAAAAATATATATATAACCACTTCCTGGACTGGTCCCAGTTGTACCTGTGAGTCCTTCAGTCCCAGTTTACTGGCCAGTTTCTTCCTGTCTGGTTTGCTGATGTACTTCTGTTTCTGGAAGGTTCTCTCCAGCGCCTTCCTCTGGAGGTCCGAGAACACGGCCCGCCGCAGCATGCCCCTCCTGGGCTTCCCCCGGGGGGCCAGAGGCCAAGAAAACGTTCCTGGAATTGGAACCACAGAAGAAGAGGAGGCGGACGCTGCAGGAACAGAGAAGAAGAACAAATTCCCTTATCAAAGGAATATACTCTCACCAATGAAATATGTTCTAATATATTATTTTCCCAATACATTTTCTAATATGTTAATACATAAAATTATATTTTATACAAAACATTATATATTCATGTATTATTTGCAATATATGCTAATAATTGCCACTTTCAATATATTGCATTATATTAAACATGAATATATAATGTATGTTTATATATATCCCAAAATATATGTAATTTTATATTTATAAATATCCACCAACATGTATTCATATTTATATGGAAGAATGTGTTTGTAATATATAAAAAGATATAGTGCTACATGTATGTGAAAAAAAAAATATATATATATATATATACACGAAAAGCAATATATGGTAGAATATATTTAATATATATATTTTAAATATATAATATATATAAATAATTTTCATTTTGGTGCCCAGAAATTTAACTCGAGCAAAAATAGCACATATTTTTATTCAAGTAAAAGTAAAAAGTAGCGACCGAAGGAGAGTGAAAAAGTATTTGTTGAAGTCTACTCAAGTATTGATAACTGATCAAATTATCAATCATTTAATCTATAAAAATTACATCATCAGATGAACTATAATGTAAAGTTAAGTAGAAATTTTGGTATTTTAAGGACCAACATGACAATAATTCATATAAGTAACAAAAATATCAAAATCAGGCAAAAAAAAAAAAAAATTCCAAATCAGTTTCTCTCAATAAAAACTTATGAAACTTTAACAAAAATTGCAGGTGTGTGTCTGATTCTGTTGAATTTTTGTTTAAAACATGTTTGTTTCTCATTTAGTGGGTAGAAAAGCCAGAAACTGTACTCAATTAAAAGTAGAAATACATAAGAAACTGACTGAAGTAAGAGTAAAAATACTCATAATAGTAATTTTTTTTTTAAGTAAGTTACTCTAGTAAATGTAATTGAGTAAATATTACTCGACTCTTCCTGGACGTGAGAAGCAGAGACGCGGATTTAGCGTGAGGTCTTGTGAACTTTGTCGCGTGATTATCCTCCACGTTTGTCGGCGTTGTGAGCCTCTTCTTGTCCCCGTAATGAGCACACAGGCTCCCCGAAGCTCCTCATAATATCCCCGTTCTGCCTCAAATCTGACGCTTGAAGAGCCCAATTTGTCCGGCGCTGGAAACACAGCCGATGCTAATGAGACGGGCCCTCCAAAGAGCGGCTCACACAGCCTCTAATGAAGCGTGCAGAGGGGGGGCTGCAGGTTGTATAGGCTGCAAATGCACAGAGAAAGCTGATTGTGTTGTAATGAATTGAGTGGAAAAGGCCGTCGACAGGCCGCTATATTACAGGCACATTAGAGGCAGAGCTGCCGGAGGCTTCGCTGCTTCGCAAACCCGCATGTATCAACACACGTTAGCAGCAAATAAATCAGAGAAAACACTGGAAGAAACGTTAAATTCGTCTTTTTAATTTTTTCCCAGACCTCTGCGTCTGCAAAACAGTTTTGATGGATTGGAAATTAATTGATTGATTCGATTCAAATTTATATAAATGGATGATAATTAGATCTGTTCCGCTTTATGTTGAAACACAAGTGGTGTTAAAACAGGATATGCTAAAACAGAAGATATGCTAAAATGAAAATTATGCTAAAGCAGAATTTATTCTAAAACAGAAGTGATGCTAAAACAGAAGATATGCTGAAATGGAAGTTATGCTAGCACGTTTATCATGAATTCCATGATATGCTAAGACGGCATTTATTTATTAAGTTATGCTAATACAGGATTCATGCTAAAACAGAAGATATGCTAAAATGAAAATTATGCTAAAGCAGAATTTATTCTAAAACAGAAGTGATGCTAAAACAGAAGATATGCTGAAATGGAAGTTATGCTAGCACGTTTATCATGAATTCCATGATATGCTAAGACGGCATTTATTTATTAAGTTATGCTAATACAGGATTCATGCTAAAACAGAAGATATGCTAAAATGAAAATTATGCTAAAGCAGAATTTATTCTAAAACAGAAGTGATGCTAAAACAGAAGATATGCTGAAATGGAAGTTATGCTGAAATGGAAGTTATGCTAAAATGGAAGTTATGCTAAAATGGAAGTTATGCTAGCACGTTTATCATGAATTCCATATTATTCTAAAAAGGAAGAGATGCTAAAACAGAATTTATGCTAGAAGAGAAGTGACGTTAAAACATAGGAAATGCTAACATGGAAGTTATGCTAGCACATTTATCATGAATTCCATGTTATGCCAAAATAGCATTTATTTATTAAATTATGCTAATACAGAAGTGATGTTAAAACATTGGAAATGCTAAAATGGAATTTATATAAAAAAGAAATTATGGTAAAACAGAATTTAATCTAAAGTAGTAGAAATACTGCTAAAACAGTGGATTTACTAAAACAGAATGTATTTTCAAACAGAATTTATGCTAAAAAATAACTAATGCTAAAAGAGAGGCTATGCTAAAATGGAAGTTATGCTAGCAAGTTTACGGCACATTCTATTTTAAGCTATTAGCTTTAATTTGGCATGTCATAAATCAAACTGAGTTGAATAAAAGTGAACTTTTATAGCCTTACATATTCCAAGTAAAACTCCAGGAAATGTGCAGCAGTTTGTGTTTGGTTGATTATTCTTATTATTATCATTATGTTTTAATTCTTCTTGGCCTTAAATCTTATGCTGTTGGAAAACTTGTTTACCCCCCTAAACGTTGCTACAGGTAAAATGAGTTTGTGGGTTGATTTTTTTAAATCTAAAATATTTGAAAGAAAATTCAGCCAGAGAAACTGAGATACTTGTGTTCAAAATGAGGCCCGGGGGCCATCTGTGGCCCTTTGAGGGATTTATTCTGGGCCCCGACTGCAGTTCAAGAATGATACAAATTTATTAAACTTTTTGTTTTTAATCAAGGTCAAATTATTATGGACATAATTTACAGGTGTGTTTCTTCAGACGGCAATAGCTCAGAGAGGGTTGATCTTTAACGCGATTCCTTACTTCTGACTCTAACTGAGACAGAAGTAGAAACGTTTAACTTGGAGCGCTAAAATGAGATTATGTACATATTTAGGCAGGAATTATTCAGATGAGAAATTGTAAATAATTTTAAAATGTAAAGTATCAGAACTGATAAATTGAAAAATAGCTGAACTTGAATTTTAGACTTAATTCACTGGAATCCCAGAGCTGTTCTTGTGCTTTATGTAAAAGTGTGTGTCTACATGTGTGTGTGTGGCTCTGCCTCCGATTGGTCACGGAGCCGGATGCTTTGTGGGCCGGCGGAGGGGGTTTGGTGGGAAAACGGCTGAGATCCTGAGCTGGGAAGATACCCGCCTCACATTTAGAGGCATGACAAACGCCACTGATATGTTCAGAGCGGAACAAACTGGACTAATTTGTAGATTAGGAGAACTGGTGCTAATGTCAGCAGTCAGTGTTGTGGCTAAAGAGGCATTCAGACCAAACAAGCCGATTCAGATCCATGGATTCCCAACAGATTAACGTTTCTCATTGGGATGATGATCATATTTAGACTCGCTGTCTGTGTCTCATGAAATAAGTGTTTATTTCCTCATACTGATTGTTTTAATGCCTTAGACAGAACATGGCCGCCATCGCTGAACAACCAATCAGAGCTTCGGCGAGAGTTCAGGATGAACGAAAACGGTTCAGAAAACTTTAGTTATTGGCTGAAAGAGTGAAACTCAAAGAGACTGGGAGGACTGGGAAAACTGGGACAGAAGATCTGCCAGTAACTTTAAACTGGTGCTGGACTGGTTTGAAAAGGAGTAAATGATTCATCCATCCATCTGTTTGTTCCTTCATCCATCCATCCAACCTTCCATCTGTCTGTCTATCCATCCATCCATCCATCCAGCCAACCATCCATCCATCCATCAATCCAACCATCCATCCGTCCATCCATCTATTTGTTCCTTCATCCATCCATCTGTCCATCCATCCTTTCCTCCATCCATCCATCCATCCATCCATCCATCCATCCATCCATCCATCCATCCATCCATCCATCATTCTACCATCCATCTATCCATCCATCCATCCATCCATCCATCATTCTACCATCCATCTATCCATCCATCCATCCATCCATCCATCCATCCATCCATCGTTCCTCCATCCATCATCTATCCATCCATCCATCCATCCGTTCCTCCATCCATCCATCCGTCCATCCATCCATCCATCCATCCATCCATCTATCCATCCATCCATCCATCCATCGTTCATCCATCCATCCATCCATCCATCCATCCATCCATCAGCTGGTGAAAATCTTGTATTTTGACCTGGGGAAAGAAACTGAAGAGAACCTTTACTAATGAATGAAAACTTTTTTATTTTCCATCTTCCAGCTCTAAAGTTTTAATTCACCTTGAATGTTCTTATAATCAATAAGTGAAGCTAAAAAAGAAACTTATTTAAAATGAAAGTTTTCTTCCTAAACCAGCAGGAAAATCTGCGACTCAGAAACGTTTTTACTCCTGTTGGCAAAAACAACATTTCATTCAGGATGTTACATAAATGTATAAATATTTCCACAGCAATTGACTAAAATAAACATACATTTGCTGAAAAAATAAACATTAACTGAAGACATATTGGTGTTTCCATGGAGAGCAAGATTCACTGAGAAATTAATCCTGTCACAAATGTCTTTTAGTCTGTCTGAGGTTTCACCTTAAAATCTGTGCAAAGCTTCAAATTTTTCAAATCTTCTGAATATACTGAACAAATTTACTTTACAGCTGAAAATGAAATCATCATTTGAGCTCCCAGATGCTCCAAAAACTTTAAAGAAACTTCAGGAAAACTGCAGATCTGTTAAAACTCTGGCTGCACCTTTTATTTTACTGTAGCTTATTCATTTTATTTTTACACAAATTAAATTGTTGCTGCAGTTTCACATCATAAATGTGTCTGTTTACAGGATGAGGCCTTCAGGCACACATGGGTTACAAAAATGTTCAGATTGATCACAAATAACTCTGGCATCATAACAGTAACCAAAGTGGTTCAACTTGAAAAATATTCTTTAAAGTTTTGCTTTACAAATGTACCAGAAGTTTTCATTTAGACCTTGTGAATGTGGAGCTATTCTTGAATCATTTTGCTTTGTTTTCAGGGAGAAATTACCTGAAATAAACAACATGCATTCAAATATTTCCTATAAATGTTTAAAGTTGAGGAAAGATCATTAACAGAAAGATCATTAACATTTTAAAGTGTTTAACTTATTTTTCATTCATTTATTCAGTGTTTTGCACTAATTTGTTCAACAATATAGGTGAATAAAATAAGTAAAAAACAAACCATTATTGGTTCAATCTGTAATATTCAATATTCTTTCAAAGTTTTATCCAATAATTAAAAATTTCTCGCAATTAAAACAAGAATTCAATATTTTGTGTCGTCAAACAAAATGTCAGCGGTGGGCAGAGTTTCCGAAATTACACTACAGTAAGAGTAGCACGACTTCAACATATATTTATGCCAGTAAAAGTTTTAAAAAAATAGAAACAAATTACTCAAGTAAGAGAAAAAAAATTGTATTTTGGTATTTTAAGGACCAAAATTACATTAATTCATATGAGTAACAGAAAATCAGACAAAAGAAAATGTTTCCAAATCATTTTCTTTCAATATAAAACTCATGAAACTTTAACAAAGACTGCAGGTGTTTCTGTGTCTGGTGGATTTCTGGTTGAAACGTGTTTATTTTTCTTTTACTGGGTAGAAAATCCAGAAATTTTACTATAGTAAGAGTAAAAATACTTCATAACAAAATTACTCAAGTAAAAGTAAAGAGCAAAACGTAGTAAAAATACTCCTAAAAGTACATTAGAAAAAAAAAAGTTAGTCAAGTAAATGTAATTGAGTAAATGTAGCTGGTTACTGCCCAACGCTGCAAAAACTATGATGGATAAGTCAAATAACAATAGTTTCATTTGTCTGTTTACCAGAATCTTGGGGTTTTTGAGGAAGAAACTCATAAGAAATAATTAAACTCAGATTCAGTGTAGAAATGTGTGGACAGATTAGAGCGGATTAGAGGAGAGTTAAATACGATCCTCAGATCTAAGCCTCGAATAAAGTCGGCGTTAATTTCAGCCGACCAGACGTCAGCGGCCTACCTGAGAAGTACGAGGCTCTGATGAGAGGATGAAGGTTTCCGTCAAAGAACGGCAGCGACTTCGTCTGAAGACTCTGAACTGCATCGGAGGAGGAAGAAGAGGAAGAAGAAGAGTCCCACTCAGTCACATGGAAATGATTAAAATCATCCAATCAGCATCTGGAGCCACTTTCCACTCACTGTTTGATTCAATTTGGCGTTTTGAAGAACAGATTTTGATATAAATGTATATAAACTCATAAAATAAGCATCTTAAATATAAAATCTGAGCTAAACATTGAAAAAACAATAAATACATATTTTAAAGAAAAATTTCCTCTTCATTTGTTGCAAAAAATGGGATATTATTAAATTAATATTAAGCAGTAGAGTGACATCACTGCTCATGGAGATGATTTTAAAAAACATATTTTGGTTGCAAACCGTTGAGTTCATTTGAAATGTTAATGCTTTTTTATATAAAAACATTTTAAATCTCTTTATAGATTTTATTACATTAATATTTGTTTGTTTCATCACAACACGTTTTACACCTCAACAAGACAAATATAAATAAATAAATAAACAATAAATAAACTTTTTTGATTCCAAAAGGAAATACATTTGCTTTTGTAGTTAATTTAAATTAATATTTTGTTATTTTAAACATTGTAATATATATGCACACATATATAATTTTTGATTGATTTTCATTCATTTTATTAAAAAAATTTAAAACATTTATTTCAACTTTAAAAGCAGTTACATCAACTTAAAAATTTTTTAAATAATAACGAAATTAAGTCTTTTTTTCAAACAAATAAAATGTCAGAGAAAAAATCTAATAATTAAGTTACGAATAACTAAGTTAGTAATTTTATTATAGACTAATATTATTATAGTTTATGTTAATTATTAGTTGATAAAGCATCAGGAACTCACCGCTCCGTGTGGACGGAGCCAGGATGGTACTGACGCCGAACTTCAGGTATCCCGAGTCCGAGCAGCCCGTGTGCGGTGACCCGGTTCGGTTCGGTGGTTCCGGGCGAGCAGAAGCTCCCAGCCCCGGGCCGAGTTGGATAAGCTCCCCGGGGCTCCCGGAGGAGAAGGCCCGGTGGATGTAGCCGACAGGCTGGCTCAGCCGCAGCAGGTCCTCCACCAGGAAGCCGGAGGGCAGCGAGCGGCCGAGGGGCGAGGAGAGAGCCGCGGGAGGACGCAGGAAGCCCGGGTAGAGAGGCGGCGGCAGCGCGCTGCACGGGAACATCATGGTGCTCCAAACTGGGGCAAATAAAAAAAACTGCTCCTCTGGTCCCTGAAGCTGCTGTAACTGGTTTTATACTGGCGTTACTCCCACACACCAGTACGCGTCAGAAGGTCCACCCTCACCTCCCATTAAGAGCTGAAAGTTGGAAACCAGTTCAGAGCCCTGAGGTGGATGACAGGACTGGATCAGGGAACTGGATCACCAGTTGGTTTACTACAGGTCTTAGCGAAAATGCAGATTAAGAAAACAGGAGTAAATTTTCTGGCAAGTAACTCGGTAATTTTGATATTAATCTCAGAGATTTTCAAGAAAAAAACAAAGAAAGGTCTGAGTTTGAAAAGTCGAAAGTTTGCTAAGAAAATTTTTTTAAATCTTTGAGTCTGAGAAGTAAAAAATGTTGAACTTCTGAAACTCCAGAAGTTAATTCCAAAAGTCAAAATCTTTAGACTTTTTAAACTCAGAAATTTTTGTTTTTTTTCTAGATGATTTTTGGATTTTTCTCAAAATTTCTGGATTAAAGTGTGTCGAGATTCACCTGCATGAATTATGTTTCTGTGGACGATTCCACATAGACTGTCAGCCGTCCATCCATCCATCTATTCATCCATCCATCCATCCATCCATCCATCCATCCATCCATTCATTCATCTGTCTATCATTCCTCCATTCGTTCATCCGTTCATCCATCCGTCCGT
The DNA here is from genome assembly GCA_903067095.1 of Girardinus metallicus. Lineage (NCBI taxonomy): Eukaryota > Metazoa > Chordata > Actinopteri > Cyprinodontiformes > Poeciliidae > Girardinus > Girardinus metallicus. The sequence goes on along the minus strand of CAEGAE010029638.1, from coordinate 3,775 downwards.
CCATCTATCCATCCATTCATCCATCCGTCCATTCATCCATCCATCCATCCATTCATCCATCCATCCATCCATTTCATCCATCCATCCATCCATCCATCCATCCATCCATCCATCCATCCATCCATCCATCCATCCATCCATCCGTCCATTTCATCCATCCATCCATCCATCCATCCATCCATCCATCCATCCATTTCATCCATCCATCCATCCATCCATCCATCCATCCATCCATCCATCCATCCATTCATCTGTCCATTCATTCATTAATTCATTCATCCGTATATCATTCCTCCATTCATTCATCCGTTCATCCATCCATCCGTCCGTCCATCCATCCATCCATCCATCTATCCATCCATTCATCCATCCGTCCATTCATTCATCCGTCCATCGTTCCTCCATTCGTTCATCCATCCATCCATCCCATCCATCATTACTTCTCTCTATTTATCTATCCATCCATCCATCCATTCATCTGTCCATTCATTCATTCATCCGTCCATCGTTCCTCCATTCGTTCATCCGTTCATCCATCGTTCCTCCATCCTTCCATCCATCGTTCCTCCATCCATCCATCCATCGTTCCTCCATCCGTTCATCCATCCGTCCGTCCATCCCATCCATCATTATTTCTCTCTATCTATCCATCCATTCATCCATCCGTTCATCCATCCATCCATCCATCCATCCATCCATCCATCCATCCATCCATCCATCCATCGACTCAAATTCATAATTTTTTTTTCTGTGCTTTAGAAATCAATACTTCATTTTCCAGCCTTGTTTTGTTTCCTTTTAACTTTTATTAGTGAAACTTAAATATTCACCACTGGCTGAAATCTTCAAACAAATCCAAACGTTTTGGGATGAAACTAAAGAAAATTTAGAAACTTTCTTTGTTGATTCTCTAAAAGAAATTGCTGCTTTTATCAAACCAACCTGTGTGAATCATTTTAATCCCATGAACGCCTCGTTTTAAGGCATAACGACAAAACGATCTGCTGCTCCACAAAAAGGAAGAGATCATTAAATCTGCTCCGCTCAGACATTTGACACCTTAACCAAAAAAAAAAAAAAAAAAGAAAGTGTTGCATTCAGAGCATTTTATTCGTTCAGAAAATCCCTCCATTGTGCTGAAGTGGAGCAGATGGTTGATGAGCATCAGCAGAACTAATTTGTCCTCCTGGTCCGACAGACTCTCCGACCTGCTGCTCCGATTCTTAACCAGAACAGCAGCTGTTGGTGAATTTAACACCAGTTAAGACTCATTTTAAGGCCATTAGCCCGGCAAAGTCTTACAACACCGACCCGCCTCCATTATTAGCGGCTGCGCCCATTACACATGCAAACAAGCTGTCTGCGGCCATAACTAGTTAATTCTCATGTTAACTCTCTGAAGTTTGAACAAACAGACGCGTTTATGTCACAAAGGAGCAGAAAAATCCCCCAACATGATGGGAGAAATTTATTCCTGATTATTTTCTTTGTTGTATTTGGGGATTAGCTGAATACTTGTTTAGTTTTTTTCAGCATCCAGTGTCTTTTACCCTTGAATTTTGCATCAAAAACTGCAATAAATGTTTACATTCCTGCTGTTATTTGCAAAGTGTTTCTGTTTCTTATGAGCACCGCTGCATTGATGTTTTACTTTTTACAGCCTTTAACTGTTTCATGTTCACTCAGTCTGTCAATGAAAACGTCTTGGCTCACAGAAATTAACGCTTTCATGCATGAATTATGATCTTTATGGCAGGATTTTTTCCAAAGTGCGTTTGATTTTCTTAAGACATTAAAAAAGGATTCTTTTTTAGGTGATCAGTTGTAATTTTCTCCAAATACAAAGTTGTTATTTGTAAAATGCATCAGTAGTTTTAGCCTTTAGGGGTTACTTGACGTCACCTGTAAGAGTCCTCTACAGTAGAAGGAGGGACTGGATGTTCCTGAGTTGGTTATTCGTCTGTTGACAAAAGTTTTCTTGCACTTGCAGTGAATGCCCAGTAGTTGGCAGTGTATTGTATGATGCACTAGTGTCCACTTCAGTGGTCTGTACGTATTTATAACATAAAAATCCACAAAAAAAAAGGCTTTTAAATAGTTGTCCACTGCAGTGATTATTTTTGTCTGAAGCTTACCAGGAACTCTTTGCAGTTTTTTCAGTATCCAGTGTCAAAAATCTCTCGTCTCTTTGCATTTTGCATCATCGTGGGGAAAATGTACATACAAATCTGCTTTTAAAAGAGCATTTATCAGTCGTTTTTCTGCTTGAATAAAACATTTAATCTTTCTCAGAAACAAAAATGTTATGATTTTTTTTAGGTTTTTAAAGCATTAGAGTCAAAGATTAGCAATGACATTGTTTTGTGAGACAAAAAGTGCTCCATACTTTTCCATTAAAACACTTTTTATTTAATTTCACTGCCACTGTGGTACAAAGTAATGGTGGTGATATTTGAATTTTTTTCAAACTTTTTCTACTAAAAGATCAATAGTTAAAATTCATCCATTCTTTTGTAATCGTATTATTACAATCGTACTATTATCTTTGACCTCAAAGATCGCAAGAAATTTTATTTTTGTGCCTGTGTTTTGGTTTAGTTTAAGTTAGTTTACTTTTGTTTGTTTTAGTTTGATTTCAGCGTAGACTGAATGTTCTGACATAAGCATTGCTTCAGGAAAAACATGGCCGCCTGCCTTCGCTTGCTCCAAAAATACACTTGTGGGTTGTCTCTGCACCTGCAGCTAGCGAGTAGGCATTAAAAGAAGAAATTAGGTTTTTCAGTTTAACAGGTGAATTTAGAGAGGACACCACTTGGTCTGCTCCTGGAAATAAGCAAAACTAAACACAAACTAAAAAAAATAAACCAAAATCTCTTCATATTTCAACTTCTGCATGTGTTTTCTTCTGTTATTGCAGTTTTTGTAGTAAAAATCTAATGGCCAGCAATTTCTGCAAAGATTTTAACATTAACTACTCGTGTGGTTCAGGTGTGTTGGAGCAGAAAAAAATGAAAAGCTGCACGACTGGAATAGCAGAAAATGTATTTAAGTTTCACTACTTCTTTTCAAAAGGAGATGCTAACATTGTGAGATGCATGATTTTCCATGACCTGTCCTGAATATTTGGTGATATTTTATTTAAATAACTTAACATATTTTCACCTGTGTAATGGTGAGTAATAGTGAGGATCTCTGAGGCTGTGAGAGTCGGTGGAACAGAGCGGATTAGCGCGGCCTTTCAGTGACGAGCATTAAAGTCATATTAACTTTCCATTAAACATCGGCTCATTCTGTGCAGGCAGACAGAAAGCAGCTTACGCTGAGTGTGTGTGTAAGGGTGTGTGTGTGTGTGTGTGTGTACTTGCTAAGCTATCCCGTTTAGGTCGTTCTCTGCCGTGACCTCGGCTCCTGAAGGTCGATGGGTCTTAAGAGGACTGAGGCGATGAATCGATTTGATCAGTAAATCTAATTATTGATTTTTGAAGTCAATTTTTGGAAAATTAGAATTTGTTTCACCAATATGTTCCGATCTATGCATCCATCCATCCATCATCCAACCAACAAACCATCCAACCAACCAACCACCCATCCAACAAACCATCCATCCATCCATCCATCCATCCATCCAACAAACCATCCTTCCATCCAACCAACCATTCATCCATCCATCATCCAACCACCCAACCAACCAACCAACCAACCAACCAACCAACCAACCATCCATCCATCCATCCATCCATCCATCCATCCATCCATCCATCCATCCATCCATCCA
>CAEGAE010029629.1:0-65084 GCA_903067095.1 Girardinus metallicus | reverse complement strand
CTCCTGCCAATGAGATATATATATATATAGGTAGATAGATATAAATAAAATATATCTTTTTCCAAATCTTCCTCATTACAACTTCTAACAAGAGCAAAAGAGCTGTTGCATTTATAAAGGTGTGCATGACCAAGAAGTGAACGGAAATAAAAACAGAAATTTCTGAGAGTTTTTGTTGTAAAATACAAATAAATTTTTTCAAAGTCTTATTTTCAGCCTCAAATGTTTATTATATATCACAAATGTATTCTTTTGCCAAATTATAGCAAAAAAGATTTTTTAAAGAAGAGGAAAATGGTGATTCTGAGCAAATGGGTAACATTGATGTTTTTCAGGTTAATTGTGGATCGTACTGAACTCTCTGGCATTAAGCAATAAATTAATTCTCATCACAATTGGCTTTAGTTTTAATGACGCGTCATTAAGAAACATAAAATTGAGCTTAAAAAATATTTTGACAACAAATATACAGAAAATGCAAATTTTGTGTTCGATGTTGTTTGCGTTAAGAAAACAGAGTTTTTTTAAGAACTTAATCAAAAGGTTGTTATTGAGGACTAAGAGATTCAGCTTTTCATTATATATTCATACAATATTGTTCAGCTGTACAATTTTTGTAGTAACTATATATATTCTTAAGATTTGAGTCAGTGCTTTCTTAGGGAATAAAGAGCAAATAGTTTGAACAAATAAAAATGACAGGACTATAGAAGGCGATAGGATGACATGAACCCATGTACTGACAGGGTTCCTATTTTGTGTCACTGCTTTATGGTTTTTTGAGTCGAACTATTGTTCTGCAGCACTCCAGCTGAGGTGAACCTGTGAAACTTTTTAAAATGGTGTAAAACGTCAACAGGATTCATGTCAGAGAGTGCAGCGCAAACTATAATCATCATCGCCACTATTCTATCAAAGAAAAGAGAGGAATTGCATATCATTCCAGGCAAGCCATCAACGGCTGACTGAGTATCCTGCGACAGCTCCATTAAATTATGAAATCAGTGAATTTCTGCCACTGGCCTCCTTAAGCTGCAGGATAATTAGTAATCATCACAAAGCATGGGGACGGAAATACTCTATTCTTCTCCGCTGTCAACTTTTTATCTCCGTGTCCGCTCACACAAACGGGGTTCCCACTCTGAGCCAATTGGCTGAATCAGGCTTAATAACAACCTGACAAACTCGCCCTCCCTCGTGCACAAAAGGGAGGTGTCATTTCATCAACCTTCGGTGACCCCACCAACCGGTAAATAGTCGCTCCGAAAAGCAAAAAAAAAAAAAAGAAGAGAAACTTGTCACAATTGCCGCCACATCATTAGAATCTCAGTTCGGCTTTTCTCCTGCCATCTTCCACAACCCACCCCCCCCTCTCTTTGTGAACCATGTCTACCTACAGTAAAGACGCCTGACGGAGGTATAAATAAGAGAAGGGGAAAGAAGAAGGAGGAATGGAAACACAATCAGAGATGATGATTCCATTGGTTATTTATAATCAGATGAGGCTGAAGCCTTGCGGGTCATTACTTGATTATCCATCTTAAGGGGATTGTCAAGAACCCACTCCTTCAAGATTTCCCCCGCCTACACATTGTGGTCTTTCACCACCTCCCCCTCCAAACACCACCCGCACCACCACCTTTCATCACACTCCTCTGACAGTCAGACTTCACTGAGTCTACTTTACATCTTACTGTCTCGTCTTAAACTGTTTATTTGATTCCTAAATCCAACTGTTCTGTGAGAAAACACAAACCAGACACAACAGGTTTATAAAATTTTAAAACCATTAGTTGGTCATCAATAAGAATAGGAAAATTGTAACTTTAATGCTAATCTAGTATTCTGACCAGACAATAAATGCAATAGCAACACTTTGTGGTCTCATGTCACTTAGTGACATTTCATCCAAACCTACTTACATTTCATGACTAAGAATAGGGAATAATCATTAAATTGCTAGTCATTGCCACTAATTAGTAACTGAACTATTAAAGTAAATGCAATTACAATGGTACAACATTAAAATGTTGATATTTATGGTAGTTAGCTACACATAGCTCTTAGGTGCCACAAAGATATGAATATTATATAACTTAAATTGACTTTGGCCAAGCTTTCAAAAACTGCAGTTAAAATCAGTCTGAAGCAAAAAGTGTACATTTTGCATGCATGGTGTGTTTGTGTTAGGGAGGTCTTTGCTTATATATAATATAAGTCAATGGCTCACTTATATTATATGAGTGCAGCTAAAGCAATATTGGTTTGCTGGAACAATAAGTCTATGCTATGGGAAGGGCAAGGTGGATACTAGAAGTAGTGAAATTGAGTCTTAGACACATCGGTTGTTAAGTATTTGGACATGTAAAAAAAAAAGCACAAATAAGAATTTTCTGAAAAGTCAGCATCTCTATGCAACCACTTGGGTTTCCTGAGATAGACCGTCTACACACCTACGTGATCCGTTTGACAGTGACAGTATTTAGAAAAGCAACATTTAGGAAACCATACTTGCTTTCTGACTTTAGAGTGTAATGACATTCCCATTCCCAGTCCAAATTGAATTAAAGCAACATATGAAGACATCCATATGCATGTTTGCAAAGTCAAAATAGATGAACTTATGCATGTTCATCTGTTTTTGGAAGTTTGGATTTAAATAACCTAATGACCATTAGCTGATGGAGATTACAAAAATGTTAGAGCTAATGAAAAAAGTTTCCCCACTCAGACACCAGACATGAGAAAGAGACTCTTCAGAAGAAAGTCATCCAAACACATGTAGCTCAGATCAAGTCATTGTCAGAGCTGTCCGCCATTCTAACAGGACAGCCGTTTAGCATAAAAACAGAGTGGCTTCTCTCTTTCTTTTATTGGCTCTCCTTCCCTGTTCGACATATCTCTCTCAATCCTTCACTCCTCAAAAAGTTGCTTTTGAGTTTTTCAAAGAACGCGGTGCCATTGAGCCACAACAAAAGCCAAGGATAGCTGACTATTGGGCCCTGATGAGGTCCACTCCCTCATTACCCGGCAGCAGAAAACATTTGATGTTTTTTCTTTTTTTTGTTTGGCCTGGAGAATTGACCAAGCCTCAAAGAAATGCAGGGTGGGAAGGCTGAAAAAGAGATGAAGGGGGGCGGGGGGTTGGGGTGACGAGAGAGATGAGGGGGAAAGGTTGTAGTCCATTCAGCCCTGTGTGTCTTACAGCCTTCTGTGGAGGGGGACAGAAGGAAAGTGGGAGGGGGCAGGGACAGAGGGGTCGAGAGACAGAGAGACGGGGGAGAAAAGAGAGAAAGCTTAAAACACTGCCTTTATGCTGGCAAGTTCTGTACGACTCTTCTGACATCAAAGTGCTTTCACTCACTGGGGAGCTGCTGGGTGTGTGTGAGTGGGCAAGCTGGGGGTGTATCTGGTGATTTTATTCATTCCTCAGCAGTCTGGGAGGGGGTACGTGACAATGTGAACACCCTAATTACACCTAATGATCTGTTCCCTTAAAGTGTGACTGCCTTCGGCCGGCCACGGATTGTTCAGCTGGGCCGTTCTCACAACCTCCCCTTGCCTTGGTTGCTCCTCTTGGGGAAACATCCTTCGAGTTTCAGGCCTCGTGTTTTGTGATCCGGGACCCCACCGGACTCCACCGCTCTCAACTCCTCTTGAGTTCTGCTGGCCCAAAACCGAGCCAACCTAAAAAGCCAGAATGTGGTGTGTTTCCTGCACCTGGCCAACAGAGGCTGAAAATGTTTAACAGCAGCCAACAAGGACTAAACAAATGGGCTTTATGTTTATGTATGCCACTTTATTTCCCTTATTAATGACAATAATGTTATTTTTGATTAATTGTATATTACAATATGCAATAAGTCTATCTTATGTCATTATAATATATAATTTTAATCTTCAATTATATTTTTCTGTTTTGAAGGTTTAACCTCAGATGTTTTCAAAGATTTGAAGAAATTTTTAGATTTAATTTCAAAGTTTTTTCTGACTGGAAGTAATATGAACAATTTCAGCTAAAGTACAGATTTGAACCTGACTAAGCTGCTTTCATACATTTCCAGAACAAATTAAAAGTGTGAAGAAATCCAACACGCACAATTTGGCAGATTTTGAAAAATGTTCGTTTCTCATACAGGAGCTGCCTTGAGCTATAACAACCCACCGCATTAGTAAAGCATAAAGCTTTAATAATCAAAGAGATTGTGTGATTGATCACATCTGACAGAGAAAAAAAGACAAAATCAAACTGTCATAAACTTGATCAATTGAACATCTACTGCAATTTAAGACCCAGATTTCATTTCTCACACGTTTAAAAAGAGGAAAAAAATCAATGTTTCTTATTGATTAGTCAGATTTCAAACAACACATATAGAAATCATGCGAATCGACCCTGAGGTCCGCTCTAATTCTGACCTTAAAAGTTCCACAAAACAATGGCTGATATAAAATACAAAACTAGGTTTTATTTGAACTTGTAGGCCTTTCTGCTCTTTCTCACCAAGGTCTTTGTGGGAGGACCACATTGCTCCCATTCTTCAATTAGTCTTTGTCATTCTGTTTTGCTTTGTTTATATATAATTTTTTTTTCCAATCATCAGTAACTGCTCAGCACATTGCAATTATTAACAATGCCACACACGAATAACAGGGAAGGAGAGCAGATCAAAAGAAGGGTTAACGAGAGCAGGAAACCTACAGATACTCCAAGTTGGCTCAGGGTTCTCGTCATGTTTTTCCCTCTCCCTCTGGCAGCTTTGTGTGCGGCTGTAATCGAACAAGCGGAGGGGAGAATAAAGTCACTATTCTGCTACCAAAATGCAGAGACCTGACCTTGGGTAAGTAAAGCCTGCGAGCGGAACGGGATGGTAATGGAATAAAGAGAGAGGATAGGAGGGTGTAGACTGGATGGGCGATGAAAAGTGAAGTGGAGAGGGAGGACGGCTCATGAGACAGAGAGAGAGAGAGAAAAAAAAGTGTCTTAGTTACAATACTGCCTGTGTCCATTAAAGAAGAGCCCCCAAACCCTGTATTTTACATAAACCTGGGCTTTGCCATGGCTACATAGAAAAAACATCGCCTGAATAGATTCTCTAATGGTCCTAAAACTGTCAACGCATGTCTGTAAAAACCAGCTAAGGATGTTTCAAACCAAGAAAACTTTGTACTTTCTATGTGTGACAGGTAAAACTGCTTCAACTACGCTTGATCTAATGTTTTTGTCGCTGTCAGATGAGGCAACTGGATGTTTGTGGAGAAAGGAAAAGGGGGCCTAACTAATCAGAAGTCAATGGTTAAATAAAGACATCGACTCAAGCGGAAGGAGGTGCTGGATTAACCTTTACCACCGGGGCTCAGGTGATCAGGATCAGAGGTCAGAGGCTATTTTTCATTCTCTTTTCCACTCGTTATAGAAATGATGCTGCAGCCCACAGCTCCAGCCATGATCTGCAGACTTCTGCTCCCTGCAAGCATTAATTCAATCTATTAAGGGTCAGCTAGTTAGCAGCGTCACCTTGCAAAAGTACACTTTAACATTGCAGGGCTGGCCACCAGAGAACGAAAGGAAAAAAAAAAAAAAACGACCCCAAAAAACCAGATGGTTTGACAAAAGGGGGAACATGGTACCTAGAAAGAAAGGAGGTATTCTGGGGCAGGGAGGGACAACAGGCATTCAGGACCTTGATGAGGGTGGATTAGAGAGGGCAAGGGTGCTGCTGGGTGGGGAGCAGGGTAACTCAGAGACTTCCCATGTTGAGTGATTACGTTTGTGTGTTTTAAGTTAAAGGTTTTTTTTATTGTATTGAATAAACATTTGTGTGAAGCGGCTGATTAACCCTACTGATGCTGATACATAAAACATCTGTGTTTTAGGCACTTACGTTGCAGTTCTGCACCTGACATGTTGGAAGATATTAATCTTGCTGAATTTACTGAGCTAAGTTTATCTTCAGAACTATACCTCAGTACAGTTCAACAATATTTAAACATATGGTGTGTCATGGTGTTCCAAAAGCTGGTTTGATGAAAATTGGTCTCGTGATATTCTAATATTTTGAAACACTGACCCCCCCCCCCCCCGTTTCAAGTTTATGCTATACTTAGTGTTGTTCAATCATGAAATTCCAACAAATTACATCAACATTGGTGGTTGTACTGTGACAAAATGTGAAAAGACAGAAGGGATTAGATATTTTGCAAGACACAGTAATTCGAAAATATTGCACAAATACAATTGATTCCTAAATGAAAAATCAGATAAAATCAGGTACTGACAGAAATTGTTGGATTTTCAGTTTGAGCTGTCCTGGTGCATTTTATGTAATTAATGCATCATGCCTAACATGTCTATCATGGAATCAGGAAGACTCATTCTTTGTTATGATCAACATCACTGAGGTGTTCAAAACAAAATCAATCAGTGAGTGTAGGAAGATCTCCAAAATGAAACTGTGTCTGTAGTTCAATAAGGATATGAGAGACAGAGAGACTTCCAGCAGATAACAGTAAGGCTGAACAGATTACAGTAAAGTATGACATCACCTTTATTCCTAAAATAAAGGAGTCACGGCTCACGACAGGAAGGCTGCAATAAAAATTATTTGAATGTTCACACATTCCTGAAAAGGAAATTAGAATTAGCTAAAAAAATGTTTTGTTAAATATTTTACAAAATATAAAAAAAAGCTGAGTTTGGATATTGGCCCCAAAGCTCTGACTGCTGCATCTCCACTCTGAAGAGAGACGACTTTGAAGCCATCCCTTTGCTGGTAATAACACTGTAGACTAAATACCAATAAAAAGTGTAAGAATGCTACCCTCCTCTGTTGCAAAATGCATGACAACAAATTATTATGCAATTATTTATGATCATGATCACTCCAAACACATCAATGATCATTTCATATGCAGGCAGGATAATGATGCGACCTGCTTAAATTGCAAAGTAGATTTGTTTTAATAGAAATGGCTAGCTGTCGCCTCACTCTCTCCTTTTTTGTCCTCTCTCTTATCCCCTACTTTTGAAATGCAAGGAGTGTGTGAGTCAGTCACTCAGCTCGTTCACCCATTCACATTACCTGTCCCATCTCTCTCCCTCTCTCCTCCTCTCTGTGAGTGTTTCAGTGTGCCCTGGCATGATCAAAGACAGCTTTGTGACGCCGTGCAAGGCATCCAGGAAGCAGAGAACATCAAACCACAACTCGCATCAGAACATTCACAGCGGGAACAGAGACACATGTGTAAGGTGTGTAGTGTAGGTGTGTGTGATAAACAAATGAATAAATTAAAAAGACAAGAGCGAGACATAGGTGACTTTGTCTCTACCTTTAGCACGTCGATGAAAGGCAGGAAGGTGTCCCTCTGAAGTCCGTTTTTGTACAGATCTGAAAGAGGAGGGAAGGGCTTGCATGAGAGCTGCTGTTTAGCCTCCTAATAATGTCATTCCCTCAATACAGATTGGCAGATAAATTGGCTATTGATGAACTGAAGGATGGGTGGGGAGGTGCGACAAAAGGGATGGCAGGACCGGGGAGGGGGAGAAAAATGGATTTCTGCACCGGCAGCGGTAGCAACATAAAATTCATTACATTCCCAAACAATGGTGGCGAGAGAAAGGACCATCGCCTTTTCAGCACGGACAATGTCCACAGCGGCTGGCTGAATAGAGGTTTCAATTAGCTCGGCTGGAACAAATTAGATCTGAAGTAGCATCCTGGATAGACAGATAAAACAGATAGGGATGCACACAACAAACAGGCACAAAGACACAGAATGAGGCGCACACGGTGAGGCTTAACAAATCCAAACAAACAATGATGTTGGGCTACACTCTAACATCACATAATGAATAAAACTCACTTTATAACTCCTGGTCTGATGAATCGATGCTGTGAATGAGACACGACTATTAGGGTTAAAAGAATAGAAATCAATATTTTGGGCCTCAATTAACTTGCTTTGTTGACAAAGTTAATTGAAAAAAATATATATCAAAGATCAATACAGCTCCGCCGTCTGCGCAGTACATATGACTTCTGCCGTATTGATTAATTAGAGAACGCATGATGTGTTAATTATTGAGATTTTAAGAGGTTTGTTGCTGGCATTGATTTTCCGATGCCCATCAGCAAGAAAGATAATGTCCTCTTAAAAAAAACAACAAAAAAAACATTAAGCCGTTCAACATGTAAGATTTAGAAAGCAAGCAGAAGCATTCAAGGAGTCATAAGGTTTTAGCATGATCTGTAATCTAATATAAAACATATTTTAATAAGAGGGCATATATAGCAATATGTGCCTTTTTACAACGTTTTATCATGTTCAGGATTCTAGCTCATGATAAGCACATTTTTATTTCCAAAATTAGAAAATGTATTGAGAATAATATGTCACACTACTCAACCTCTGGCTGTGCATATGCAGAGAGTTCACTACCTAAACATCACTTTAAACTAATGCTACACATGTAAAGAATGGACAAGAAGTCAGATGACAGCAGCTGACAAATGCCTTCTTGTTCATTTAGCTCAGACACACAGAAAAGAAAATGTGGTGCTACTACTAATTGGGGATACTCATGTAGGAGGAAAGCAGTTTTTGATTTAATGTGATCTGCAGACACCATTAGTTATTTTGTGCTGACAAAGGGCACAAAAATTAAAAACCACAGGAAAATTTAAGATTTACTTAACTTAAACTTTATTCTCACAAACATTTTAGGTTTATGATTTGGCTATTTCTTGAAGTTTTGATTGTTCCTTATTTTAAATCCTAGATTGCACAACTAAAATGGATCAAAAAGTGTTTCCAACAAAGAGATTTTTTGTTGGGATAATAGAAATTTGGCCTTTCCTTATAGACTGCCTAGATTTGCTACTTAGATTATCTTTGTAGCTTCAGTGCTCACTATACACCTTTCTGTGCCACTAGTAAGCAACCTCATATCAGTTTGGTATATTCCTAAATATTTTTTTATTAGTTTAAAACTTAAGATTTTTAGGTTTTCTGGCTCTAAAAAAAACTATATTTTCCTGTTACCTTTTAATAGGTGCAACATTTTAATCTACATGTGCAAACAATATTTTGATCAAACTGTTTTCATTGGCGATGATCACAAATTAATATTTAATTTATACATCCAACTCTTGTATCCCACTAAACCTCTTCAAATCAAAAACAAAAAGAAAGAAATTCACTAAATTCCCCTCCTGAACTCATTCAGGGGCTTTTTGATGCCTGAATCTCCACATCAATAAAGATAGAAAATGTATGCCTTTCAAGCCCAGTTGTTTCCCTCAGCTTTTAGTGCTCCATTAACCTTGTAATTAATACCAAGTAGGCTCTCTCTCAAGTTTGCCTGCTTTGGCGCTTTGTTCTTAATAGCTGGCAAATATCAGAGATATGCGCCTTTGTATAGGAGAGCCATCTTGCTGCCACCCACTTCACTTAGGGGCTCTGAGACATCAACATCTTCCCAAAGAAAGAGAGGCGTCAGACAGCACATCATGCATTTATCTCCACCTTGATCACCGTCTTGCTAATTCTTCCTGGAACTGGCTGTAAATGCAACTTCAAAGGTTTTTAAGAGAAAGCAAGCTTTCCAGATGCATCAGCTGTCCCTCCCCTAAATTTGTGATGAATAGACGTAAAGAAGGAAGTAGTTGGTGTGGTCATGTAATAGCAATTGATCCTTGTTTAAGCAATGCATATTTGGAGAGATTACATAACTAATACTTTTAAATGCAAGTAAAAACATTAATTGATGGATTAATTATTGATGCAGATGGAGGAAAGAAGACAAAGATCTTGTGAGAATATCCATCCATCCATCCATTTTCATTACACCCTTGTCCCTTAGTGGGGTCGGGAGGTGCTGGTCTTGTGAGAATATTTCAGATGTAAATAATAAGCATGGTTCAAGATGTTCAGTGGACTTTTTTGATTGAAACTTGAACTGGATCTATTAACGAATACCCTAATAACTTTAAGTACAAAACTTTTTTGATTCATTGCTTAGGCAATTTATTCAACTGCAACAGCAACACTGGTCAGTAGGGATTCTGTTTCACAAGATATGTTTTTGTTTCAACCAGTAATGAAGTTATGGCTTCCATTAGCTGCATGTACTGCATGTTCTTCCTTCACGTATAAAGTACCCCTAAGTCAATTCTTCTATGTCAGAAAATATGTACTCTATTTGCTGGACAAAGTTAAGGACACTGTTTTTGCTAGCATTAACTTTGCAAACTGTTTGTTCTTTGGAGTTGTCAAAAACTACTTCTAGTTTTTTTTTTCTTTCCTTGGAAAGCACTCCTAACTCCCCTGTCTTCTCACCTTCTAGTCAGTCAGGTCTAATGGTTTCACATACTGGGTATTGTTCTACTGAAAGTTTCTTCCTATTAAAAAGAAATTATTCTTCTCTGATGCTTACGAAGAATGATTGACTCCTACAAGGTCATTAACTCAGTGAAACTAATTGCTCAATTAAATATAATTGTGTTTTATAATTTAAATAAAATTTGACTGCATTTTTCTGGTAATGAATGATTTCAACAGATGTTGGGCTGAATTGTGGACAAAGGTAGAGCTGCACTTTAGATCATGAATATATCATCAGAGCAAGATCAGTGTGTGCAATACTCATATCACAAAGGACTGCAGTATTTGTTGGCTAATGTATTCCAACTGTTAATTTGACATGCTATTGTGACTTTTTCAGCCAGCTGGACAGAGTCCCATGATAGCAGATGACACACAGATGACAATGCACAAAACACCAAAGGTCACCAAGTGATGGAAGCACAGGTGAGAAAGAGAGGAAAGAATAAAAAAGAAAAAATGACATATTGCAACTGATATAGTCATTGCAATATTTCTATAGTCTTAATGCCTTTATGTTTTTTTTTTCCTACATCCAAAAAGATGCTTTGAACACATGAGCACATGAGTGGATGACAGAACCTATATAGTGCATACTAATTTTAAAGATAGTATCTGAGAAAAGTGCAGACTTAGGAGTGCTTCAGTACAAGCACAAACATCTCTTGTTGGACATTATTTGAACTGCTATAATATAAATTCAAATTGTGGATCATAAGGGGAGGTGACAATTTAAATATATGACCTGAATAAATTAGTGGACAAACACAATGCATGGACACAGGTGCAAAGCATGGCATAATTCAGCAATTAACTTCCAATCACGCTCTGTGACACGTCTAAAAAAATACTAAACATGGCCAGCTGATGCTGGTTTTGTTTTAAAATGGTAGGGAGAAAAGATCTGAGTGCCTTTTGTGTTTATGGGCCCAGATGGCACAGACTCAGTCACTGCTCAAATGGCTGGTGTTTCAATAGAAACTGACTAAAAAGGGACATCTGCATTAGGATCTATGAGAGGTGATGAAAAAAATGACAATACAATCATTCTCTCAATATGAAAAGTCAGTCAGTGAATAAACTTTGTGGAAAATGCTAATTTTGCATTCTAGGCATAGGAATAAATAATTACCGCTGTTAAAAATTGTTGGAAAAAAGAATATATGATAAAATAAATCATTGTTTGCCAGATTCCCTTATGCCAGGTGACTGCAGGTGTAACAACGTTCAAAGGAGAAATGCTCAGGCTTGGATGCATTAAGGGTATTCGGCACTTCTGTAAAGTTGTGGAGTAAAATTTGCTGCCATGGAGTAAGATTTAGTTAACATACTAGGGGGTCATGGATCACAGAAAACCAGCACATTGTTCTAAATGTTCATAAATTCACCTCTAAGACAATAAAATGATTTTAAAAAATCATCATGGATCCAAGCTTTAAAATAGCATTTTAAAATAGCTTCAAAGTCAAAACTGTAAAGAAAAACAAAGGAGGACCTTGTTTTTAGGCTAGACTGCTGTATTAGTTACTTTGCAGGTGTCAAAAAGAAGAAAGACAGGTGTAGACTGCATCATGCAGTTTCTCCAAACTAACTCCCTCCATGAGGAAGGTGTTAATAACAGCCTAAATTAGATTAGATAAATAAAGATATAATATGAATCTATAAATGATGCTGAAGCCACTGTCATTCAGTATAACAGAGCATCTGTATAGTATTTAAGTCACTAAATACTGCTCTTTTAGGGATACAGCAGCAACATTTGCATAGTATAAAAATGAATTAAGTAGCAGCATGAAAAATGTGTGATTAAAATCTAAGTTCTACTTGAATAGGATTAAAGATTTTATAAAAAAAAACAAAACATGTGAATTCATACCATGACCACTTATTAACAAATAATACCAAACACATGATGATAAACATCTACAAGCTCATGTTAAATGTACTTTATCATACCGTCTGGGGGTCTGTTAGAGGTGGCCACCATCACCACTCCAGTTTTGAACAGCGTCTCAAACAGCTGCTTCAGGATCATGGCATCAGCAACATCACTCACCTGAGAGAAGAGAAGCAGAGAGGAGGAGAGCAGTGTTCAGGTTCAGTGCAGTCTGCCTTTTCATGCCACACACAGACACACACACGCACGCATGTATATATGTTTGTGTTTGCATGTGTCTGAGGTCAAATCAAGCCGTCAACACTTCATATTTATTAGTCTCTCTCAGGTGCTCTCAATCAGTCCTTTTAATACGATCAAGGCCGCTTAGACTTTCATGCACACACACCCCTAACCCACTTGAACTGACTGCAAAATGGTCACAGAGCTGTTTTCTGCAGAGGAAAAGCAGCAGATCTGAGCTGATCAAGTGAGCAGACAGGGGAGCGACAGGATGCAGGAGCAAAAACAGGAGAAGAAAAGAAGCATGAAAACAGAGCAATATTAGTCAGAGCAGGGGTCATGATTGCAAACAAAGCCTCTATCAAAGAGGGGGTCTTATAAAAGAATATGAAACGTGTGGCTCTGTGTGCTGGGTGAGCTACACATACAAGTTCACACAAAGTTACAATACATAAACCCAATTCAACTGTCTGCTGCCTTTTTCATCTACATCATTTCCATGAATCCTCAATGAACAAAGGTCGATGAAAAACACTGACGCAAGGACATTTATGAGTCGCTGGCTGTTAAATGAAGAGCTCTGACCTTTCTATTAGTAATCCAGTGCTCTCACTTTTGTTCTTATTCTCTCATCTCTCCCTTTTCCACCTATGTTACTCTTTTGAACATCCATAAAGGGAGAAATCATGGTACTGTGTGATGGCCAGTAGTCAAAGCAGCATGTATTAAACTCACTTGATTAAACATGATGACTGACTGAGGAGAGTTCAGAATGGACTAAAATTAATTAAGTCAGATCAGTCTTTTGCCAATTGTGATTAAAATCAATTGAAATGCTGCATTTACACATATAAAAACATTAAAGCAATCTTTAGAGAATAAGTAATTGTCTTAATATGGTATTTCACAAAGTGGTATTTTTCTAATCTCAGGAATAGGATATAAAATAAGTTGAGTTAGGGCTTTGATTTGTCAGAAACTCAAAAGTAAGAGTGAGATAGGTTTAATACTCTGAAATGACAAATATTTGAGGCTCATCATATATGATATTTTTAATATTCAAGAAGACAAATCTCAAAAAAGGATTTAGAAAGTCTGCTGCTGCTTCCGAACAAGAAGTTATGTAAAACCAACTGAAGAAAGGTCAGATTTTACAATGGTTCTCCAAAAGTGACAAAGCTGTCTGAAGTTGGTTTTACAATCTTCAATACACTAAATTATGAAAAGTTTTCTTACTTCTTGAGCTTTTTCACATTTTGTTACAACTGCAAACCTCTAAAGTAAATCACTTGGAATTTATATGAGACTAACACGTGTCAATGTCCAGAGAAGTGTTCACCTTCTTGTCTTTATAAATAAGAATTTATCAGCAACACTTTCCATGTCTTACCAAGTCTTTTTAAAATTTTGACAGTTCACTTTACCACATGAACAGAATTTCACTGTAGCTTTGGCAGTAGGTTTAGAGTGGTTGAACCTATACCCTGGTCTCCAACATGCTTCCTGACAGGCTTGCCCTGTTTAGCTCAATCCATCTTCCCATAAAGTCTAACCAGCTTCTCTAAAATCATCTCCATATTATAGTGAAGCCACTATGTAGTTTCAGGGTGATGCACAGTGTTACTTTTCTGGA
Organism: Girardinus metallicus; assembly: GCA_903067095.1. Taxonomy (NCBI): domain Eukaryota; kingdom Metazoa; phylum Chordata; class Actinopteri; order Cyprinodontiformes; family Poeciliidae; genus Girardinus; species Girardinus metallicus. The sequence continues at coordinate 50,949 of CAEGAE010029629.1, read as the reverse complement.
ACATGCCATTTGGACTGTGTCTGTGCAGCCAGTCAGGCCTGGCCATGTTTGCTTTGACCTTTGGGGCTTTGGGACATTCCTGGTCTCAAAGAACAGTTCTTGTAACTCTGTGAAGACTCCTGCTAGTCAAGTCACTGAATCCAGACCCTGGCCTGCAACATGAGCAAGCAGGTGTCCGTTACTCCGCCCTCTCCTCTTACCTATTTTTTCCTGTAAATAACAGGCACTTCTGATTGCCATACCCACAGCATATGCCTCCTTTCATACTCTGAAGAGTCTTCTGCTTTTGCATATTAGCTCCACTGCCCTTGCCAATACTTGATTAACATTTGTGTTAAAGCCTTGATTTTGCTGAGAAGAGGTGGCTAAGGGCATCAAATTAGAGCGTGCACACGCGAGCCAGTGATTGTGAGTGAGCGTAATGAGAATCAACAGAAAGCCAAGGCTCTGTGTCTCTCTGAAGGGGCCCCTGTGTTTGCTGCAACCGCAGGATTTTATTTTCATTTCAAAAGAATCATTTAAAAATGACCTTTTATACTGCATGGATTTGTTTATTCATGTGCCCTCAACATGGTCACGGTATGAGGGGCAATATTGATTGCTGGGTGAGTAGAGAAAGAAAGGGGCGACAGAATGGATCCCCACAGAATGAGAAGGGTGGAGGGGGAACGATGTGGCACTTGTGGAGCACAAAAATAATGGTGCAATCTCTGTTAGTCGTTGGCGAAATTTAAATGAGCAGCCAATTACTCAAGTGTGTCAGTTTGCAGCGAGGCACACCGGTGCCAAATGAAGTCTCTTTTGATGTTACACCTCTTTATGTACACAACCTATGAGTAATTTCATCAACGGAGGCTGCACTGTGACAGAGACCATAAGACAATGCTGCTCAAGCATCGTCTTCCTCTTCCTCTCTTGCCGTCTTCCCGTCTTTCCATCTCGGACCTCTCGACGGGCGATTATTCATTAGAAGAAACCGAGAGAAAGGAGGGAGGGGGGGCTACAAATTACTGATAATGGCACAGAGCTAATGAAGAGAATGGAGAAATGTCATTAGCATTTAAGAGGATAAGATCCATCTGACCCGCCACCGCCAGTCGCTTTCTAGCTCCACTCACTTAAGGAAGTAGGAGAGCGCGACTGATACCCAGAGCCTCCTTTGCATGGCTGAGAGGAGGAGGATGCTGATTGGTACTGGCCCCAAACCCACACACATGCATACACACACACTTTCTCAACCTCTTGTTTATGCATCCCAAACAACGCATGTCTGCTTGTTTCCCCTCCATTCACTGGTAGCAACAGTTGAAGAACTGGAAACTGTGAAGCCAGGCGAAGGCGAACAAAACAAATCAATGACAGCGTGCAAACAGCGCCGTGGCTCGCAAAGTGCATGAAAAGGAGCCGCTCTTGATCCTCGCAGACACATAGTGTTATTAGAGGGAGCAACTCCACCTTGGGTGACCTCTGACCTACCCCCATATTAACTGTAATGATATCACTGAGAGGAGCAGGATATGTTTTTGGCTCAGCTAATGAAAAACAGAAATATGCACTCTTATTTGCTGCAGCAGGATGACTAACCAACCTCACAGAGAATAGGGAGAGCTTCAGTCGAGGCTCTCTTGTCTGACACCAAAGGATAGAATAATGAGAATTTCTGCATCACTAATGACTGAAGGTGTTTTTTACACCCACAGAAAAAACTTAGAAGTTATGCAAGCCAACATTGAAGTACACAAAGACATATATATAAAAAGTTTATATAAAGATTTAAGTGAAAATACTCAAGTGTGGTGGATGTCTGTGATGAAGTGCCTTGTAAAATTTCTGCTATGCTCATGGGCAACCACTAGGTGTCCCCAGTTCTGTCTTTTTTGTTAAGACCACAATCACAAAGTTGAAAAGATAGTTAAAAAAAAAGAATCAACAACATGAAAATAGTAACTCTTCCCTCTGAACTAAAGATATGGTTAAAAAAATTCAAAACCGTATATTTACTTGGTTGTAATTGGTAAAAAGTGTAATTTCTGATACAAATATTCATTCTTTCACTTTATCATTTTCTTACTTTACAAGGCAGTTAAAGTAACAATAACTGTAAAAAGAAAGAGAAAGGATGCATAGTTTCTCTTTTTTTTTTTACAAAAATAATCTGAATAGCATGTAATGCTTTTGTATTTAGCTGGTTTTATGTCTAGACTTTCTAACAAATGCTTTGATCCAAAAAATTTCCATTGTAGCTCTGGCTGCAGGTTTGAAGTTGTTGACCTGCTGGACGGTGAACCTCTCACTCATTCTCAAGTCATAACCATGCTCACTTTCCAAATTTGGCTCCATCTATTATCCAATCACTTCAGAGACATTTTTCCCACAGCGCATGCTGCCATTAAAATGTGTCACTATGGATGGCGTGTTCAGTACTGCATGAATTGTTAGTTTTCTGCCACAAGTAACCCAAAAAGTTTACTTTTAGTCTCATTTGACTAAAACACCTTCTTCCACAGGTTTCTATGTAGATTGCTTTTAAACTGCAAATAAGACTTTTTTATGATTACCAGATTTGTGGAAGTCACTAATCATAGTTGTCCTGTAATAGGCATGACTGTAGATCTACTGGACCTCCTGGCTGCTGCTCTGATTAATGTTCCCCTTTCTCAAACTGTCACATTAAGCAGGATGGTAATCGTGCTACATTCTTTACACTTTTAATAATGAATTGAACATAATTCTCAGAGATTATCAAAGCTTGTTTTATGAACAAGCTTTGATAATCTCAAAGGACAAGATCTCTTTGTTCGCTGATCTTGTCCTTCCACTTTAAAATTAATAGTTCTACTTTGTGTTAGTCTAAAAGATGAAATCACAATTAAACATATTTAAGTTTGTGGTTATTATGTTATAAAAGTCCAGAAATACATATTTAAGATACTGCCCATTATCCCTCCAGGGTATATAATAATTCTCATGCAGTATATTCATTTGTATGATAGCCTTTTATTTTTATCTGATAAAAATAAAATGAATGACTTGATGTAAAAGATTAATGTTTACAGTTGTTATTGTCTGGTACACTTCTTAAGAAGCCTTTTAGAACAAACACATTATCTCTCAACACACACTTTAAAACAATGCCTGTAATGCACTTGCTCACCTGAAACTCATCAAAACACAACAGGCAGATCTCACTGCTGATCTCCATGGCAACCGGGGATATGGGGTCATAGTTGAACATTTCCCCTAGCCTTCGCTTCGGCAGGCTTTGTTTCCTGAGGTGGATCCCTTTAAGTAGCAGACAAATGTCAAGAAAATCTTAAAAGCCCACCTGCGTCGACAGCCGAAACTACTGACGGCGCTGAATAAAGCTGTAATTTCACCTGGATGGATAATGGCAGACAATTAGCACGGGGACAAACAGATGGATAAATATAGGCTCGCCAATGCACTATGAGCGTAAGAAGAAAAAAATAATTAAATCAGAAAGTCAAAGTGTAATGAGGAAAGGGAAGTCGCTGCTTACTTTTATGAATATCCAACATGAAGCTGTTGAAGTGGACTCTCTTTTTACAACTGTTTTCCACATGGGAGTAAAACAAATCCATGAGCATGGTCTTCCCCGAGCCTGAAAGGTCCACAAAATTGGAGAAAGTAGGAGATTATAATGACTTAATAATAACAACAAACTTGTCAGTTGTAAAGAGAAAAAACAACAAAGATGGTTTGTTTTATTGATTAAGCCATAATAGAGATGCAGATTCTTACCAACATTTCCATATATATAGAGACCCTTAGGTGGTGGTGGTTGTTGTGGAGGAGGTTCCTATTTGGGGGATTAAAAAAAATAATTATCAGCTTTTACAATAATTTGTAACCAGTGAACACTCCTTCCTGGCCAGCAAGTTTTAAAAGCATTTACAATGAGATGCACATTCAGCTATCATCCTAATAATATCTTGTTTGAATTAAGTATTAACTACTTATCGAATTTGATTTCAGATGCACTGATCAATAGGTCATTTTTTTCTTAATTTGGATTGGTGGAACTGAATAGTCAGATATTTTTGCCTGGTTATTAAATGCATCTAAATTAAAAGCTCCAAGCTTTTATTTGCCCTGTAAATAACAACAACATGTACTTTGATGCAGCTCTTGAGTTAAATAAAAAAAAATCAGATGAAGATTTTGGATGCATATTTTTAGGTATAAATTGGAATAATAATCTTATCAATTTTTTTCTTTTTACTTTTTGCCAACAGTTTTCTACAACTTTCTCATCATCTGAGTGTCAAACGTTGAACTTAATTTTGTTTTTATCATCCACATGACCTACCCATCCTGAAACAACCCAATGACGAAGTTGGTTTCTAATTCAGAAGTGTGGAATGCTTTTCGGCATCTGGACTGAGTAAGACTGACTGTATTTAAAGATCTAGAACAGTTCAAGTCAGATTAAGAGGGGACCAATAAAATTGGGTTCTTAAAATTCTTAACTTGCAAAAAGTAAACTGAATAATAATTACCTTTGGAATTTACATTATTTCCAAGTTAACATTCACATGTTGAGTTTAAAATTCTGATAGATGCTGTGAATTGACCCTTTTTTGAATTTCAAGCGCTTCAATATTTTGTGGTAACTCAAAATCCCCCAAAAGTTCTAATTTGTATTAAACCCATGTTTTAACTTGCTAGATTAAAGATACCCCTACCTTGAAAACTTAGTCCTAACAAGATGTCAGAGCAAACGTCAGAGTGATTGGTTTTGTTCTCCCGCTTCCCCACCTGTTACTCCAGTCAGCTGGCTAACAAGAAGGCAACTTAAATTTTTCCTTACTTATGTAAAATATTTTCTGCAGGAACTTGAAAATCACTATTAAATTTTGACATATTTTTCTATATTTCTACTTAAGTTCATAGACAAAGTATTTACATAATTAAATTACTTTTAAAGGATAGCATTATAATATCTATAATAATTAATTTGTTCTACCAATTAGAAGCAGCTACATTTTTCTGTTGTGACTAAAAGTATTGAGATGTTTCGATTTTTGCCTAACATACCATCTCATCTCGGCCCGAAACAGTAACAAACTCCCTATTACAGAATATGACTAAAGCGTCATTTAATAAACAAGGTACGCCAAGGCATAAAGCCAGCACTACAGTGTGAGGTTTCATATGATCCAGACTGGCCCAGTGCAGGAGACGAAGACAAAGGGGATCTAATCAACAAGACAAGCCAGGGTTCCCACGAAAGAAAAGCATCATCAGAGGAACAATGGGGGGATTTGTCAGACAAAACGGAGAGGTCTGGATGAGGCTCCGTACGAGATGGAGTGGACTTGTGTGCACGGCCCGTTTAGCACTGCTAATTGTGATACGGTACTGTAGCATTGAGTTGCTGCTGGAAGTCATTGTACTGCCTGCCTCTTATTATCAAAAAGGTCTTTGCTTCAAAAAAACCCATCTTCTGTGTGACCGAACTGAGAGTACAAGAGAAAGCCAACTATCACAAAGGAGAACGAAGCGTGTAAATGTATCTGCCATCAGTTTGGTCATAAACAAAATTTACTTATAGCTCATATAAGTCTGTAGATGGCTAAATTATAAGCTTTAGGAATGCTGTCGTTGGGCTATCTCCATCTTTGTGACCGGACAATAACGAACTGCTTTGGGATTAAATGCCTCTTTCTAAATGGAAAGAACTGTCCTCTTAATATTTAATTTAGAAACTATTTCATGAAGATGGTACTTGGAGTACAGATGCACTTGGTCCCCACAGCACAAGGAGCACTTGACTCTAATAAATGGCAGCAACTGCAGATGGAAACCTAAATTAATAGCCTAAACTTGTTGCTTCTTCCCTCCTCTTTTGATTGCCACCCTTTCTTTCCCTCCCAAAAGCTTCTCCTAAACTAGTCACGAAAAACTGAAAGACCAACAGGCTGTTCCCGTCTGCTCTGGCGTAACAGCATGCGACTTCTCCTTGACTTCCCAAACTGCCCTCCGGCATGGTGGGGTAATTGTCAGTGGTGGCTGGTAGCCATTCTGCCACGGCAGAGTGGAGAAGGACAAGGCTCTCCCTCAGCGACTTTGTCTAGCTAAGCTCCACGGGTCAGTCTAGCCTCCTGGTGGACGATACAGACTGGCACATGAGTGAAAAGTTCATATGCAGGACATGGATCTTCTTGTCTTTTAAATTACTCTATTTTTTTTAAGCCAAAGATGCTGCATTTCACACCAGAGTCATCAGAGAGGAGATTGTAGGAGTCCAAATTAGGTTTAACTTTAATGCAGGAGACTCTACACTGTACGTTCGACTTAAAGAAGGCGGCTCAGACTAAACAATAGTCCATTGTCAGTCAACCATCCGCAAAACCACGCCACATTGGGTCAATATTAAGTCAAGTGTACTCTCCTCACAGACTCGGTCAGTTAGTGGGGACAATGGCGGCACTCTCACAGAGAACGGACACCGAAGGACTGTGGTATGACCTGATTTAAACTGGAATAATTGCGTAAGTACGCAGTCAGTGAGAATGTGTGTGTGACAGACAGAGCAAGAAATAAGGTGCAAAAGGAGAGGGGTGACGGGTGGGGCAGTCTGCACTGGTGTTGATAGCCTAACACCAAAGCATTTGTCAGAAGCCCAAATCAAAAGCAAAAAAGACAAGAATGGCCCAAACAATAGGGATCCCCTCATTACTGCATGGGGACAGTGAGAGAGCGAGAGGGGTGCCGGGACAGGCCCAGCGGGAGGCCTGCCCTGCTCCCTTCCAAAATTTCTGCCTAACCCTGTGTGTCTGTGCCAGCCCACCAACAAAAACATGCAAAAAAAAAAGGAGACTCCCAGCACCAAATAGGAGACAGTCAGCTCTTCTGACCTAAAAACAACAACAACCCCCTGCATTATGCCGCTCATAACTCACACGCACAATAAACTTCCCAGACCCCTACCCTTCCTTTGACCTGAACCCCATGGCCACCACCAGTGATGCAACTGGAATACAGTGCAGTCAACTGTAGTTCTCCCAACTTTTCAAACATCAGTTGCCTAAGCTGAAATTCTCAAAGGAAATCTCAACATACAGAAGCACTCTTTGATTTTCTTTAAAAACATTTGGCTTTAGTGCTATTTCCTACAAAGCACAGACATTATACCTTTTTATATCTTATTGCTCCAAAGAATTTCTAAAAGAAGAACAGTTTAGAACAGGTTTTCCTGTGCATTTAGCAGTTTATCTGGTCTATGCTAAATTCAACAAAGCTCAGAATTGTGGCAGGGGAGCCAATGTAGTAGCAACTTCAAGATCTGGTGTAACAACAAATACTTGTCAACTCTGACCCAAACCTTAATGTTTTTGCTAGAAGGCTCAAGATGGAGATTTTATTTGTCACATTGGCTCTAAGCAAACATCCAGAATATCCAGTTAAGCTGGAGGCGGCACTTGAAGAGGGCTGTGGACAAGATATATCCACACAAGGTAGAGGAAAGGCTGTCAGATCAAGATGTGGGTAACATGATGTACACTTTCTAGAGCAGTATATTATAGCTGTACTTTTGAAATATTGTATCACATAATGGATAAACTTCAAATAACCTTAACAAAAATTAAATAGAGATACATGTTTGTATTGTGTTCCTTGGAAGTGCTAATCTTTTATATGCGCATAATTCATTTGAGGACACCCAGTTTCTAAATCTCCATTTCTTTGAATACCAACCACATTAAAAAGGAGATTGGAATTCCAAATAGCATTGAACTATGGGAGGATGTGCATTTTAGGTTTATTTGTCCGTCCTGTGACAGGCAGGACCTGTTCAGGGTCTACCAAAATTTAAGACTTGACATGTTTGTTTCCTGCACAATAGTATTGATTAAAAAGTCTTCAAAGACATCTGCAGTGTTTTTGCTTATGACTATCTCAAAAGCAACACATTTGATCTTTTATCCAAATAGAAACATAGTGCATCTGCTTCAAGATGTCCTTATGCTGTTATGTAAATCTGAGCTGAATCCTGTGGAAGTTATAATAGTACTATGGACTACCTCCACCAATCAGCCGGTATAACATTTGGTTATCATGGAAAGTGAACGGAGACTGGTGAGTACACATGCTGTTTCTCTATTGAGTTACATTGACCTTTTAGGCATATTGCTGTTATACAATTTCATTGATAGTATCTGGATGAGGAGAGAAGTTGTAGAGAAGAGGAATATTTGAAATTTATTTAATTTGATGATTGTTGCTATAACCCAATAAACTGCTCGTTATTTGTCTCACTACATGAAATACTATTCAAATGTAATTTTATAAGAAGTATCTTGCTAAATTAAAAGGGGCAGCACTATAGTTCTGCAACAAATATTATTATCCACAGACAATAATACTAGTATTACTGTCCCTATACGTACTGTGCTAATGCAGGAGATAATTTATCTCGTATTATGAAATCATTATGCTCAGCTGTAAATTTGACACACATCACAACAATACAGTTAAATTACCGTTTTGGTTGTTGTAGCATCCTCATTTTGAGGTTGCCTGCTGTGATCTTTGCAGTGTTTGGTTGGTAGAGGGTTCAGGTACATACTATTAGTGTAAGTCTTTAAGGTTTGCTGTAATAGAGCCAGCCGCTGGAGAACATATTTCTGCTGAGCGTCCTTCTTTAGGGAGCCACTTTGCACAAGCCGCTCAAAGTGAGCCACAATGTCACCAGAGCCACAAAGATCTGTAGCTGAAGTGTCCGAGGAGGAGGAGCGGGATGGCACGGAGAAACTGAAAAACCCCCAACACCTGGAACCTTCAAAGTACAGCGATGGTATGCCTGCGTTAATAACTTTACAATGTTTCCTTTTCTTTTCAATGTAAGTTTGTACAGACAGCAAAAACAAGCCCATTAAACATTTTTAAACTACGAACCGAACTCTTACCTTCTGCGGTGGCACTCCGTGGAAGACGGCAGATTTTATTTACAGATTGAGCTCGTTTTGTCAACAAAAACACTGCAGAGGACTTAACGGCGGCTGGAACAATGTAGGACGCCATGATGCTTCAAAGCGCTGCAACTTTATTGAGACACATAACACTGTATCTTGTAACATTGTCAAAAACAAATAAATTAATTAATAAATACAACGGGTTAAAAAAATCAAAAGATAACTAACATTATTATAAAAATTTATTTAGCAAATTACTATTGAGTAAATTACTATTATTATCCAATTCATATAATATATGAATTTCATATTATATATGAAAAAATAAAAATAATTTATTTAATTTATGTTGTCCACCTAATAAATGATTTTATGTTTATGACTTTAAAAGAAGTAGAGGATTACTGTGTTGTAAAATTTTAGATTTGCATGCTCTTGTTTTTGTCTTATTTGTGCCTCCTTATATCATAACTTGGGGAGACCCTCAACTGATACTACTGTCACATTTGTAAACCACAAACAATTATTTCTAAATTATGAACACAACATTTTATTGTAGTCTAAAAAGAAGCACGTTTTAACATCATAAATTTACATTTATAGATTAGCTAAGATGTTTCAAATTTCAAGTTACACCATAGAAACTCCTGAAATTTGATCACTTTTGATGTTGGTTTCAAACACTAAGAATAGTTGCCCACATCTTTTAGGTGATCCTAAAAGAAGAAGATAAAAAAAAAACATACTGGAGCTTTATCGTGTTTCCACCAAGTTCAAGTTTCTCTATTAATTTGTAAATTTCAGTAGCATTTCGGGATTTCAGAAAGCCAAAAAATTCTTAAGTTTGAGTTTTTAGTTGAATTTAGTTAAGAGAATATTTCCAGGAAAGATGAACGTTTTCTTCTTGAAGTTGTTTAATTAAATTAAATTATTTTAATACAAGTTCAAAAACTGTATGCATGTTTTTGCATACAGCAGTTCACTTAAGTAATTTTAACTAAAGTCAAAAGTTGCCATCCAATAAATTACTCAAGGAAGGGTTAAAAAAAAGTATTTCGTAACAAAACTACTTACTGTGTGAGTAATGCATCGGTCTATCGTTTAAGTGAGTAGAACCAAAACACTGATTATATTAACTCAAAATGCAATGGCATACACACAAATACATTTATATCATTTAAACACAAAGTTTAATATTCCAGATGGCTAAAAAAATAATCAAACTGGACAATTTTGTCTTCTGTCTATTAATGATAACGATGATTAATTAAACCAACATTCCCGCTGGCGAGTCGTGAACAAGCTGAGCTACAAATCAGGGGTTGAGCTCCGTCAGCTGAACCTCAGCTGATCGGAAGTACAATCTGTTAGAATGTAGCAGAATTTACGTAACGCACATTCAACATAAAAGCACATAGCAGATATTTAACATACTAAAATAGTAATTGCAAATAAATAATGTCAGAAACCTAAACGTTTAGTGGTTATATATATATAATAAAACATTTCCAAGTTTTTCCCCATAAAATGTTGAAGTAGAAGGAAGTGCTATGTTCCAGGTATTTTATTTTGAAGAACCACAGCATTAAGTACATATCCGCGTTGCGGCTGCCTTGACAGTATCCCTAGCTGATTGGGAGGACAGGGAGAAATGGCTGATGCTATAGCTGATACGAGAAGGCTGTACACTAAGCCCCAAAACCTAAATGACGCGTATGGACCCCCGAGTAATTTTCTAGAGATTGATGTGAGCAATCCTGAGACTGTCGGGGTTGGCAGAGGCAGATATACGACGTACGAAGTCAGGCTGAAGGTGAGGCTGCATTAACAAGTGCTAGTGGCGTTAGCTTGTTAGCTAGCTGCCCAAGCTAGCTGACCTGGCTTTTCCTTTTAGTCAAAGTTATAAATAATTGACATCAGTGTTGTCATCTAGGAAAAACTCGTGGGTGTTAACACATAGTTCACAAGTAATTGCATACTTGGGTATTATTTTTGAATAAAAAGTGTTTGGTTGTTAGCAGTATTTGTGTGGCTGCTGGGTTTATCAGACATTACCTTAATTACGCAATGCTAGGCACTGCTAGCTAGTGTTAGCGTACATGCGAAATTTAAAAAAATATTTTTAAAGCAAGAGTGGACAATATAAAACCTGAATTTGCTCGTCTGTAGAGGGAAGCTCATAAAGCATCGATCTAAAAATAAAACTAGTCAAAGAAAAACACAGAATCTTAGATCTGGAGCTTCTAGAAGCTGATTTTACACATTCTCTTCATTAAAACAGCTAATATTTAAGTTCATATTTCAGTTTAATTTATAGAAACATCCTATCCACTTGGAAAGTGAAGTGAAATGTTTCTTTTTGTTAAGTTTCTGTAGAGTTCAGCTCTGTTGTTCTTGACACAAGGTTTATATCTGTAATTAGCAGTAAAATAATGTTTTGATTGGAAAAAGCGCCACAAAATCTCACCATAAACTTGAGTCGTGCTTGAGTGGAACTCAAGGCACACCCTATGATGACTGCAATAAATAGATAAGTTATAGTCACACTAAGTAGTCTACGTGACTTATTTTCAGTTTGAATACCCTTAACAAAAGTATTTCATGAAAAAGACTCGGCACATCATTTCACTGCCTAGTCCTGACTAAGTAAGTATTACACAAAGTCTTGGACACATTAGGTAACAAATGCATCCGTCCAGCATGGCATAAACTTTGCAGTGTCTAATCACTGTTGAATTTGGTGGCTTTGATTGGTGAAGTCAGTTCCTCTAGCGCTTACAAACAGGATGCAGCTTGCCGACAGATTCTCCACTTTTTTCCATACCTCCTACGATACATTTCCTTCCCCCAACTCCGTTGTCAAACTTGCGGAGAAGTTCTTTCCGTCCGTTTGTCTTCATTTGTACTACAAATGCGATATTCAGAAATTTCATAGTAGCCCTTTGCGGTAAGGGAAATATTACATGGTAAAGTTAGGACATTGATAACAGAAAACATACAATTTAAAAGAGTGGACTGATTGGTTTGAGATGACGCCAAAGCAAAAGCATCATACCATGTCTAAATGCACATGTCGAACTGTGAAGAAGATGGGCCACAGCAGGAAATAAAGCATTTATTGCCTCGTTTGACTCCTATGAAATGGAAAACAGGCTAAAACTGAAAACTGATTCTATCGCTATTATGTCAAATGGACCTAATTCTCTCAACAATGCTTCTGACACATTTTTGAAACTATGCTAGAAAAAACTAAGGCAGTTCTAAAGGAAATTCACCTTTTAAAAATTTTCCTGCGGAACTTTGACTGCAAATGTGGTGACCTCCTGGTGACCCAGGCCAAAGCAGACCACACTAGATGGAATCAGGTGGCTTTTGACCTATGGAGATGATGGTGAATTTTAGATAAAATCAAGAAAATTATGTCCAACCCTAACCATCTTCTTCATGGGACTGTCTTAGTACAACAGAATGTCTTTTGTCAGACACTCTGATTAAAGACAAAGGCTTCTCCAAAGCCTCTGCTATTACTGTAGCAGTAATACAGACTGCTACAGGAGATCTTTCCTGTCCATAGCCATCACCACCTACTTTAACGTTTAGATGATTAATAGAAATGAGCAACAAGGAAAATGGGGGCAAACTACTTTGTGATGGCAACAGCATATCCTAAAAGTTTTAGCCCTGGTCTAATGATGAGGGAGAATGCTGTCAAAAATGACAGACATTGTGCTTTTGTTAAAATCTTCAGCGGAAACAATTCTGAAAAAAGCTTTTTTTATTTTCTCAACTACTTTTCCAAAAGCTAAAATTAAATAGCCTGTCGTTAGTGTAGGTTACAGGCTTTGTTAAACTTTACTAAGACAAATATTTATGTCTGAGAGACAAAATACGACTATTTCGGCTATTAAACCATTTTCTGCAAATGAAAGACATTTCTTGTAGCTCATTTGCGTTTAATCTTGACGGTTTCATCATTTTTTTTACTGCTAGTATAAAACTCTTTGGCAGTCACAAGGCTCATCTGATTGCCTCATCTTTTATTTCTAACTTGTCATTTCAGTTGACTGACACCCCTGTAGTTAGTGACCTGAAGCATTTAGATTGGCTACCAGCCTTCAACTGTTTTATAGCTTCCTCTGTTTCTTAAAGAAATGAATTTAAGGGGATGGAAGCTGTCTCCAGGCATTAGCCTTGAATATAAGGCTACTGTACTTGATTAGTGTGTTATAATTAGCATATGCGTGTAATCAGCATTATTGTGCACCTCATAGCCCTGTGTGACCCTGCTTTGCATAAAACCACAGAAGAAGCGGCGCATCTCTCACTTTTCAATAAACGTGGTGTCAACTTAGCTTTGCTTCTCTCCTTCTCCTTTCTTTAGCTTTCTTTGGAGACACTTTCACTCCATCTCCAGCATTTTAAGAACATTAGCCACAATGCCCTGGCCAGGAATGCATAGTATTTCTTTTGTTCTTTCTTGCTTCTTTACTTTCTTCCATTTTTAGTCTGATTTCTTTTAGTCTACCACAGCATCATCCTCTATTAGGATATACAGTTTTTTTCTATTAACCGTTTTTCCTGTTCTCACCACTGTCCTGATAGTCACCCTGAAATTGAGAGAGTCCTTGTGGCCGCACTGAGAGAGTCTTTCTTAATCCCCTCATTGAGAAAAGAGAAGAATGAAATGGGCCATGGTCTGGGAGTGTGGGGGAGCTGGAGCATTTACTCCCCATCCTCATCCCCTACCCATGGGAGGGCAGAAAGCCACCCATCTTCACCCATTCCTCTCCCAGCTGTGTGCAGTCATTTGCCTATTTAATTGCATGGTTACTGTTATTTGGAGTAATAATGTAAACATCAAAAATAATTAGGCACGTACAAGTTTCTCACGGTATGATGCAGTTGAGTAGAAGAACTGTAGTGTTGTAGGAATTACTCAGTAATGTAAAAGTAAATGATATAGTATAAACAAATGCTTTTAGCAAAAAATAAACATTAGTTTCCTACTGGTTATTGCATAGACAACCTGTTGTGCTTTTATAGCGCTTTTATAGCATAACACAAGTATAAGAAGCTTAAATTAGCTCATACTTTCTCAGGTAGCTAGCCTGCAGTGGGCTGCTTAGCAAACAGCTGATTGTAGCTCAACAGTTTTACTTGGACAATGGCGTTACCTTAGAAAAACACACACCTCATGACTGTGTATGTTTTTTTTGTTTTTTTTTTTGTTACTAGAAATATTTCCAAACAGATTAATTTATTTGCAAGAGGAGAAAACTTGTAATGGTCCTGTTTCAGGAGGCTGACTGGCAGTTCACAGCAACAGGTGTTAAGAAGGGGCAGCTTGAGAAAACTCAGTCTGGTACTTCCTCTGGGGTTTTTTACTTTTTTATTTATTTATTTATTTTTTTAAACTGTGGAAACAATTATAGTCAACATTTTATTGGTTTTGAAGCATTTTAAAACTTTGATAGTGGTAACTGACCCATGTCTGACAATAACTATCATTAAGCTGTCAGGTTTGTTTTGCATCTATGTAAAATATTGTCAGTTTGTCCTTTTGGCTTATATCTCCGCGTTTGGCTTGGGTTCTCATCTGATTAGACGCATATTTGCAGTAACATTGAAGGATGTTGTTCAGGCTCTTGTTTACTGATTTCAAACTGGTGATTTAAATCAACAAACCAGATTGTTTTTTTTGTTTTTTTGTTTGTCATATAGGAAAACAAAGTTATTTCTATAAAATGGCCTGTTTTCCTGAACTTTTCTAAACTTTCTAAACCATACATTTTTAGTCTCATGAAAAGTTGAGAGCAGTTAGTCAGGAAAAAAAAAAGGCACGAGTACACCTGGCTTTTTTATGTTCATTTAAAAAAATGGGACAATTGTTTTTAAACTGGATATTTATTAATTATTAAATATTTATTGTGTCTTCTTGTCACGGCATAGCATCGAACCTAAACTACTACTCCAACTTCGTCCACTTTACAACTCATGATTTTAAGTGAACTTTTCATAACATTTCATGAGCAATAATATCTGTATTGTTGCCCCTAATTCTTGATGCCTATAGTGGAAAGAGTTACTCTGCTGAATTCTGCCATATTCTTCAGTGTTAATGGTGTCTTTTGGTTGCTGGATCTCTGGAGGAGCTTCCCAAGCAACAAAGTATATTTTTGTTTGGACCTACAGCAAACCGCAGGTTGGAGCTGGGATGTGGGTGTATGAAGCAGAGGAAGGGGTGATGGGTATTACCAAATTTTTTTTTTTATTTTTTTTATTTTTTACTGGTTCCCATCTCATCCATTCAGGAAGCAGACTTTGGGATCTCACTTTGTTTATGGATAAGAGTACATAAAAGGGCTCTTATAGCTCTGTCTCTCACTCGGTCTTCTACCCCTCCTCTTCTCCCATAGCTTCTCCTCTCTCCTTTTTTTCCTCTTTTTCATTTGAGTTCTGGGGTGGGGGCCTTTGGTCATTAATAAAATGGGGAGAGACAGGGAGTGTGTGTGTGCGGAGGAGGTGGGGGGTGGGAGGGCTTGTCAGGCACAGTCAAGTGTAATCCAAAGTCTACAGCATCCCCTTCGACAACTATTTTAATGGAAATAGGGAACATATTGTATCAAGGCTACCATATCCTACTTGAAATGACAGTATCAAAAGTGGGAGTTGATACTATGGCAACAAAGCAGCTTTTTGCCAGATAGGCGAGTCGGAGAGAGGGTAGGCTGTCAGGCCACAGGGGCCGGCAAGCGAGGGAACGAGTGAGAGAGTATACGTAGCGATGAGAGTAAAAGACCCGTTGCCCCAACGCTTTTGTTCACAGCCTCTTTTTTTTTTTTTTTTTTTTCTTCCCATTTTGGAATATGATGCAATGAGATGGTATTATGTTGCCATTTTTAAATGCTATTATTCTGAAAGGGGGACTGTATGGGAGGGATGAAGAGGGGGGTGAACGGGGAGGTTTAGGATGCGCACTTTTAAACTTGACTTAATCCATCCTGCTAAAAGCTAATGCATGGTGGCCTTGAACTGTTCTCTCTGGAGATGAGTGATCTTTGTCCACTCTCCCCCTTTCTTTCAGCGCCGCGCTGTTTTTTAAGGGTTCTGCCTCTTTTCAGGCTGGTTTCAATGAGCCCAAGGCATTGTGTCCCACACATCATGATTCACATGCTCTTCCTATGGAGCACAGATTGCACCTTGTACGCCCATAATTGAAAGTGAAGCTAGGAGATCTACTTTGACAGAGATACAGCTAGCTTTCTGCTTCTTTTTTTAGAACACGCTCCTCTTATATATTTTGCTTTTAAATATGACCTCTCGTGTTTCTCTCTTTGGAAATGGCTGGTTTTTGTCGTTTCCTTTCTTTCTTTCTTTTTCCTCTTTCCCTTGCAACTAGAAGAGGCCGAGCGTGATGTTTTACACAGTCACTGAAATGCTAAAACCTGAACGGCGGTGGGCTGGTTCCGTGTTCCGATCGGTACGGAGGCCAGTAAGTTGAGACAGCCGCGCTCTAACCTCTAACCAGCCGTGAAGAGAACAGAGGCCAGGGAAACCTGATCTTTGACTCTCGGCACTCTCACGCACCGCCTCTTTCTGAGCGTTTTGTGCAAGCAAGAGAAAAAGAGAGTGAGACCTCTCAGATTTCAGCTCTGTCGTTTTCATCCCTCCCCTTGTCCTGAAAGGCCAATCTCTTAATCACTGGGTTTGAGGGGGTGAGGGAACCGAAAGTCCAGGTGACTTCCATAACTTCCACTTTCACAGCTGCCACCATTGTCTTGACATGGGTTGGTTTCAGCTTCCTCACGAATAGGCTGCAAACCTTTACATTTACATTGCCAACAAAGCCACTGGTCAAATCAGGCACATCATCTCATGCATACTTTACAAATGTCAGTGTGCGCTTGTGTTTGGTCAAGTGTTTTTCTGTGTGCACATGATGGGATTAGAGTCACGGAGGTGGCAGATTACCTGTAACTGTGATCTGTTGTGGAGGGGATTAACTTCGTGGCGCTCCACGCTGTGAAGTAACACGACGCAGCGGGGACGGACCACGGTGAGAGCAGTGCAGAGTTAATGCTGGCACTGGGGCGATAAAGCTATGATAATCCACTTCTCCTGTGACCTGAGAAGGAGGAGGAGTGAGGGCCTCATTGATGGCTTTACCTGGAGAGAACTTGAAGTAAGGGGCAATGCTTTTTGAGGCGTGGGGAGTTTTAGAAAAACTCTGTGGGAAAGTGGGAGTGGCAGAGCTTTTAATCAGCATGTAGAAATAGTCTGCTTTATGCGACTGTCACTTTAGCCTTTTTGCTTTACTGTACTTTTGGAAACCCTCTGGAGACACTGAGGATTCCAGGTCATTTCCAGTTGAAACTCAAGAACTTGATAATTTTTTTAAATGAATACCCCAAAGAAAGCATCAAATATGGCTGGCATGTATTACCTTAAAGTGAAGTTGTTTGTTTTGCATTTTTTGTGTATAAATAAGAACTGCCTCGATACTCGGGCATAGTACTGATGAACATGCAGTGGATTGCAAAAGTGATTATAGTCATGGAGCGTTTTCACATTAAACCATACTGTGAGCATAGGCTTGATTTTTCTTTAATTAGGATTTTTTTCTTTTGTTATACACCAACAAGAAATGAGGCATAAATGAGAAATAAAAAAAGAAATGTATTTGTTACCAATTAAAACTTTCTTTGAACTTGTTTTAATTGGTAACATTTAGTGGTATTGGGAACTTGTTGAAATTCATCTGGGCCAATCGGCAAACAGGAGGCGTTGTGAACGTGGAGGTCAATTTTCAGCGTTGTTTTAGAATTGTAGTGTGCAATGGCTGTGGTTGAGTAATGGCAGGGAATGGAGCCATTTGTTGGCCATGCTTCCGAATATTGAATCAACATGAACAGCAATTTTCTTCACAGGATCAATCTGGTGCATAATGTATGTCATGGCCAAATGTGAGCGATTAAACTTGAACTTCAACAGAGTTCTTGCCTCCAGGAAATGAGAGCCGAGGGTCCTCACTCCTGACCAACTGTGCAAAGCAAAGCATAGAACGAGGGGCTGCTTCTTACCACTCCAAGTCTGGAATAAAGATTAAAAATAACAATTTCACAAAATGTTTGACAAGATTTAGCATTACTCTGCCATTTAATTAGGTTCAATTGTCTTTACTAAAACTCCATAAGAGGAGTTTTATGTGATGTAAGGATGACTTATTTTGCAGATCAAGAGAAATGAGGAGCGAGAGTGCTAAAAGGAGAAACCATGAGTGCGAAACGGCCACTTCTGCTCTGCCTCCTCCTCAATTAGTCTTACACTGAGCAGATGCAGCTCCCAGCCTCTCCAGCTCCCTTGCTCTTCCTTTATGACCACATGCACCCTCTCTTCTCTTTTGTTCAACCGTTAACTCTCCATCTTGCTTGCTGCACACAGTCACAGTCTCCTGCCCATCGATCAGGCTGCTGCTCGCGCTGCATTCATTCTGCACCTACTTGCTCAGTTGCTTCGCTTTTGTGATTCTCCCCTTTTCCCTGAATTCTGACCTTCTGTAAATGTGGCTTGCCCATGAAATGCTCATTCACTCCCTTCTTGTTTGTACATTGTCACAGGATGGCCATGTACCTCCAGGACTAGTGAAGAGCTTTGGCATTGTGCTCTAATTTGCTGTTTGCTTCACTGTTCCTGTCAATGTCGAAACATCTCCCTCTTTTAATTCGAAATTCACTCTCAAGTGCTAGTCAACAGCAACTGTGAATTACGCACACAAGTGTGGACTCACATACATGAACAAACACAAAAATCCGGTATGCTTTCTGAGTGGAAAAAGACCTTGGTGAGCAAAAGATTGTTGGAAATGTAAGTTGAACTTTTGTTTTCTGTTCCCTTGAGGCCGGTTTAAATTTAGTTGAATTTGTTCTTTTCTTTCCTACTTCTTTTTGTCCTTACCCAGCCATATTTTTCTCCCAATCATGCCATTGCCCCCAAAGTTCAACCCAACATTTTTGTTGTCTTTTTGTCTCCTCTAATGTTCTCTACTCAGGCCTTCCTTGCTAGTGGCTTTTACCCTAAATTAATTTAGGCTAATTATAATTTAATCAATAAGAGGTGTCTTGCTGTCACTGGATGTTCACAACTGTGGATTAAGTTGTATTCCATTTACCTTTCCCTATTTTAAAAATTGAATCTGTGAATGATTACAAATTAAAGTTATTCCAGTTGCAAATTGGAAAGTAAGAAGTTGTGCTAAATGACCTTGATCTTTGCAATTAGCTAAACAAGCCACTAAGGAATTATGTATAATTTAGCAACACATCAACTGCTCATTTAATGATGATCCAAACAAATGTTACTATTGCAGTCTTCTATATGTGTAGTCTTAGGATAGCCATATTGGATTTTGAGGTTAAGTTGGCAAAAAACGTCCCACTTTTAAAGTTGAATTCCTTCATCGGGAAGCCTTCCACTAACATTCAGAACTATTCTAAGGGTATTAGAGTAAGTGTTTTAAAATGTGACAGTTCTGCTTGTGTTTGCCCTCAGACCAACCTTCCCATCTTCAAGCTAAAGGAGTCCTGTGTGCGGAGGCGGTACAGCGACTTTGAGTGGCTCAGAGCAGAGCTGGAGAGAGAAAGCAAGGTAAACTTTCCATATAAGTTCAGCATTAAAGCCGTAGAGCAAACAGACTTTAATGCTGATCATACCTACCATGGAGCAGAATAAGAAAGAAAATGAGGTTTTGAACCCTTGTGAGTGGGTTTGATATTAAAAGTTTTAGGCTAGGTTCACACAGTAGGTCTTGATGCTAAATTTCAATTTTGTGCTGCAATTAGATTTTTATGTTTTTTTTTATTACACTAATTAAACGCCACCACCTCAGAGCGACCTGCATGTGTGGAAGAAGCATGTTGACTTGACATATCGCAGTGATGGGATTGTGATTTGATCCGCAGCAGTGACTCAAACATCTTTCATAATTTCATGAACATGAATTTCGGCATTGTTAATATCTGAATTTAAGCATCTGGCTTCTTCCTATTCAACCTCTCATGTCAGTGATGTAAAAATTGGATGAGATGCAACATGACATGCAGATGCTTTGAAAAAAAAATCGGATACGTATCAGATTTAGTTTCACCTTTGAAAGTGGCACAAATATGATTTGTTTTTTGGGGAGTGAAAAATCTGAATTTGCCCTTACAGACTGTGTGGAAAAGTCTGATATGGTCAGAAAAAAAAAAAACAGACTGCGACGCAATCAGCTACTTTGTGAACTTAGCTTTAGATTGAGGACTCAGAAAAGTTCTTATAAGCATATTGAATTAGATCACACTGTCTTTGGTTCATTAATTTAAAGCACTTAATAACTGATGCAGGTTTGTGTAACTGTTTTAACTCAGACTGTTTTGTTTTTTTGAGGTGGTCGTACCACCTCTCCCGGGAAAAGCTCTTTTCAGGCAGCTTCCGTTCAGAGGAGACGATGGCATATTTGATGACTCTTTCATCGAGGAGCGGAGGCAGGGTCTGGAGCAGTTTCTCAACAAGTAAGTCTGTCCACATCTCTTAAGTCTTTATCTTTTTTTTTTTTATCTTGCTTTGAAGTTAAAATGATTTATTCTTCACAAGTTGTTCTGTGCACCTGCAGTTATTTGCAGCTCCTTCCTGAGCTGAGGTGGTACTAGAACCTTGCAGAACAATAAAACATTTTGTGTGATAACTACATGCAACTTTTTCACTTCTCTTCATATTGTTAACAAACTGAACCCTTGGAGACAGGCTGGCCTTTTTCCCGCCGTCCTTCTTAATTCTCTTATAATTATCTTGCAAAGGACAAGAAAACCAAAAGAGGATTCACACGTGCACCCCCACAACATCATTTTTTCCCACATTTGTTTTGTTGTTGATGTGTAATTTATGTTAATTGTAGCTCAAATTACAGCATGTGGTTCCCCGGGATGGTGTGTACACCTCTGCTTATTTTTGATCCAGCATGTCCTCGTTTTCAGACGCCGAACAATAAAAGTTACAGTGTGATTGTAATCATTTGCCGTGATAGCAGACTTGGCCATTATCTTTGTTTCATGTGCAAATGCACCAGTGTTTCCTGTCGGAATATTAAGCGCGTAAAGACAGTTGAGAAAATTAGAAACCACAAATATGTGAAAGTAGAGGAAGATGATTCAGTAATTAGGATTTATACCCCCCATCCCCCGTCTTTGCTTCTTGTAAATGAAGCACTGCTGTTGATCATATTATTGTTCAGACGTATTACTGGCCAACATTGTTCAGTCTGTGATTGAGAGCATTGTGAAGAGTAATTCTTTTGAAATGCTAAAGATGATTGTTGCCATGGAACAAGTAAGAGGGAGGAGAGAGGAGAACGATCACTTTTTGATTACGCCAGTTAAACATAATTTATACTTCAGGTAAGAGAGAAAAGCTTGAATCTCCTGTTTGAAAAGGCTTTTACGTTTAACATCCTCATGGCTCTTGTCCTCTGGGCTGATGTTTCCATATTCGCTAAGCAGAATCCGTTCAGGCAAGATCGGTTTTTATTTATTATTTTATTTTTTTATCCCTTCCCAGTCATTTTTCTGGTACTTGACCTGAAAATCATTCTGCACTGTTTCATCTCTCTGCAAATGTTTCCCCATCAGAGGTTAAGATGCGTCCATGTGTGCAATGTTGTCATATTGATCTGGTCCGAGTGATTTAGCATTTTAAAGAATGTCATGTTTAAGGGTCTCAGGTGCACTGGTCCGTTCTCGTTATGCTGCTGTGCGTCATCTCAACGGGCCTTCAAGAAAAACTGATGTCAGAATGGCTCTTTAAAAGGAAACGACATTAAAAACAAGAATTTATAGCAAACCAGCTGTAATAATTGCTGACTTTGATTTGAATTTTCTGCTTTTGATTAGTTTTCACATGAAAAGTTTTGTTTGTAATTTGAGCAAATAAATTAAATGTATCTGGGTGAAAATTTGCATTTAACTAAATTCATAATGGAGATCTTGGAAATTATTCCTTTTTTTTTTTTTCTTCTTTTCTTTACATTGGCTTTTGCATGATTCTGTCCAGAGTGAAATGTTGTGATACAGGTACAGAAGTCACGTTAAATTTTAAGCATTTCTTCCAGTGAAGTTCTCTTTCTCCTTAGCCCAGGTTAGAAGCTTTGGATGTCACAATACAATGAAAATCAAATTTTTTGAAACGTATTTTACTTGCATTACATTTGCGATAAGCCAATATCAAAATAAGAAAATAAACACGTGACTCGACTTTTTAATTACTTTTTAAAATGGAATTAATTACTTTTAACTACTTTTTAAAATGATATTCTAATTTATGATGCACCTTTATTTTGTTATCAGTGTTGAAGTGGAAATTACTCTGACCAATCTATGCAAGCTGACACGAGAGGCAAGAAATGAACTATTAGAGATTTAATATTTGATTGATTTTGGCTTATATAAACAAAATGCACTATAGGAAATATTCTTGTGATTTTAATGAGGTATCTAGAAAACTGTTTTGTTTGTAAAATGCTTTTCATTGTAAAAAAGAAATGGTATTGATTATCACCCAGTGTGTGCATCTTTTTGTTCTTGCTGAAATTCTGCATCTGCTACATAAATCATAAAGTGTATTTGAGCATCGAGTTCTAGTGAATTACATAGCATTGATTTGCCGAATTCATAATTTCACTTTTAATAGGTTTTCCTGACTATTTTTGGTTATTTTTGCAAACGATACACGAACAACAAAATGCAAAATACAAATGGTTGTTCAAGCTTTTTATGAGTGCCATTCAAATGATTCCTAATTATTTTAATTCTCGACCAGCTCAGTTTCATATAACTATGCCCTTGTCTCAATGAGAGTAAAACGATCTCTCTTGCTCTTATGTGATTCTTTTCAGAGTGGCCGGACACCCTTTAGCTCAGAACGAACGCTGCCTACACATGTTTCTACAGGACGAGTTTGTGGACAAGAACTACACCCCATCCAAAATCAGACAAGCCTGAGAAAAAATAAATAAATCATGGCTCTGCTTGGCCTGGTCCTGCTCAGTCTAGCTTGGCCCCACAACCAAAAGCTCTCTTCACTGCTCCAAATGTCTCTCAATAAACTTTTTAGTGACACTTTCTTCTTTCCTACATTGTCAAAAATATTATTTCTTGCCTATGTAAGTTTAATTGCTAATCACTGATTAATGTCTGTTTTGACCTTCCAAATGAAGTCAAGAATGTTCTATAAACAGCTGTGGTCTAAAGTGATTCACGGATATTTTTTCTTCATGTCTAAAGATGCCACTAACAAAATATATTATATATTTATCATTTAGCCTTGTCCTGAATATATTCCTTCATATGTTACTTTTGAATGAAACTTCTTTGTATGCAACGCTTGTGTAATGTCCCACACCATCCTCCATCAACGACTGGCACATTGCTCCCCATAACCAGCACTCAAACACACACACACACACGCACACACATATTCGACGGACCTCGACTTTCAAACCACACTTAGTTGTTGTCTGAAAAAGGATGCATGTGTGTGTCTGTGCGCATCGTGTCCACCAGCACCTACCCGATGATCACCGTGTTTTTTCTAGCATGCAGTTTACACAGAGAGAACTGCAGTATTTCTACTGGCAATATGCATTTTGAGATTTGTATACTGCTGTGCCATTTTTGTTTATTTTGAAAACTTTTCCAATAAAACAGGTGAAATGTCTCCGTGCCAAAGTGCATTTTGTCGTCCAAGCCACATCACGCTTGCATGCAGTCGCGCTAACTGTCAAATTGTATTTAGTGTTTAATAAATAAATCTTAATACAATTTTGTTAAGTGGTGGCTGTTCAAAGGGTTTTTATTAGAGTAGAGTACATATTGTATGAAGTGTTTGAATGATGCACAGCTGTTGCAAGGCTTTTTATCAAATGGTTTTAGTGTGCAAGTAAAATAGCTGTTAAATCATTAAATATTTAATGTTGATAAATTCTACCAATTTGGCTGGAATCAAGTCTCAATAACAGAGCGCTTATCCTCATCATGAACATCATTTTACACTATTATTGATTCTTATGAACCATTTTAACTTGGCTTAGACTTTTAGGAACTTTAAACAACAATTCCAGTAATTTCTAAATTATCACTTATGTGCATATTGTAGGAATTCATTGTGGCTTATCAAATGTTTTCCACTGTCTCAAAAATAAACACGCATTTCTAATAATAGTTGTGTAATTCTCTTATGGCAAGTTGCATGAAAACTAAAGGATTTGATCAGCCATCAATAACTGAAATAATTCTGGCTTCATATTTCTCTTAAGTAGCAGAGCTTGTTTCCTAGTGTTTAAAATATCAATAAGGTTTAGATGTCAGACTTTTCAGAAGCTTAATGTTAAGAGTCTTTTATCTATTAAAAAAGAAAAACTTTTGGCATGTTGCTAAACCCAAGTTTTAACAGCTGCCAAGCTAGATTGAAGTTGACAAATTATGACCGTTGTTCTCTGTGTTCATTATTTCTCCC
The DNA here is from genome assembly GCA_903067095.1 of Girardinus metallicus. Taxonomy (NCBI): domain Eukaryota; kingdom Metazoa; phylum Chordata; class Actinopteri; order Cyprinodontiformes; family Poeciliidae; genus Girardinus; species Girardinus metallicus. Next base: position 26,467 of record CAEGAE010029629.1, on the reverse strand, counting down.
AGTGAAATACACCAGTACCACTGATAATTGAATCAAGTCCTCAGCATGATACCACCATAGCTATGCCTGAAAGTTCCCACAGTGTTATTTGGCCTGAAAGCTTCACCATTTCTTCATCAAACACTGGTTTTGTTTCATTTCACCAGAAAACATTTGGCTTTCCCTTTGAGCAGCTATAGATTTTGCCTATGCCTCAAAGTTTCTCTATCGAAACATTAACTTCTGTCTTGGTCAGCACCCTTTTGGGTACATGTCTCCCAGCAATTTACCAATTGCTTTGCCCTTGGTTGTTCATGAATGTCCTCTGAACTGTTTGAGTCAGGTCACTAAAACTTCAACACAGTTGGATGTTCCAGCTGGGGGAATCATCTGAGATGTACACGTTGAAACTTGCTTTGAACAGGACATTGCAAATTAAAATAAACTCCTGGAACATTCCCAAACCTTTAGCCCATGTCTATTCCAGACAGACAACTAGTTTAAATGAGTAATGCCAGACACCATGTGGTTTTTCTACAAATTGCTAAGGAACTTTTTTTTTTCAAACATTAGTGAGGCTGCTTATACATATTTGGGCCTGCTTTACTCTTTGGTTATTAGAGAAATTTTGCATTAAGTTCAAACTTACCTGCTCTTATGATTAACTTCTGAAGATTTTTTTTTTTCATAAATATTCAGAACAGGTCATGAAAGTTGATCAAATGCATCGATCTGTTGGTGTGTCAAGCAGTGTAATAGGATAGTGAATTGTGACAAAGGAACATATATCATGCCATTAAATGGGTATGTCATGCATTCTTAGTTGTATGTTTTGTATCTTGGACGTTTCCAGAGTCAAAATAATTGAGTGTAGGAGGAGCAACATGAGTCTGTAAGATGAAAAAGCTTCAACTGCTGCTGTATTCTGGTATCTGATGTATGAAACCAGCTGAGTTCAGTTTTTCATCTCTTTTATTCTCTTTGTTACAACTCTAAATAGTTATAACTCAGGATATTTACAGCAAACTCAAAAGAACACAGGCCACAAAAGAACATTTCCAAGTGCTGAATATTATTTTATCCAATATTAGTGTCTGTCTTCACAAAATCAACCTAAAGACATTTTTGAAATGCTGCTGCATCTGAAAACAGGACACACTGACAGATAGGACAGCAACCTCTGAAATGACTTCCTTGAATAATTTTACAGCAACATTTTTCATGTCAAAGTTTATTTTCTTCGTCGTTGCCCCCTTCTGTGCATTTGGTTTGAGCACTGGATTGCGGAACAGCGACTCGGGGCCCTCTCACTGTTGGGGCATCTTTTTGGTTTCCTCCACTGGGACTGAACACAGCAATTACAAGATTAAATTGGTCATCAAGCTCATTGGTCTCAAAGACACTCGAAAGACATCGTAATGTACAGCATTTCTGTTTAAAATGGACTTGGCAGGCGCTCTTTTAGAGTCTTAAGGCGACATTTAAATACTGTAAACTGCAATTTTCTGAATCTAATCCTTAACTAGTGCAACTGTTAATAGGCGATCCGGCTGTGTTGGAGTCTTTACTTCAGTGTGGAGCCTACAGGCCTAAAAGACTTTGTGCTCCGTGAAAACTTCAACCCGCGTTTGCTGCACCTACGTTGAGTTGACCTTCTGTCCAGACCTGGGTAGATGTCTTAGTCCTGATCCATGCCTCTGGACAGTCAGATAGTTCATATATCACTTGATTTGTACATGTCGGACAGAAGCCTTGTAATGGGAACGTTCCCGATGGTCTTTTTGAAGAACACTTCCTCTATGGTGGAGGGGCTGACGGAACGGAGTGCCGGGAGGAGCAGCAGCAGCTTCCCGAAGCGGCAGGGCTGAGTTGGGTACCTGAAACAGAGAAAAGGGTTCTAAAACAACCTTTTATACATGTTCTGTTTAGTATAACACTAAGAAAGAACAACCAGTTAAGACCAAGATACATGATCCATCAGGTCGAAGTTAAGTCTGCATAAAGCAAGTAATGACAGACAGGCTTGGATGGATTAGATTCTAACCATGCTGTAGTTATGGCATAAAGCATAACTACAGCTGTATTTTATGTTATTTTATGAAGTTTCTCCATCCAAATGAACTGAGTTTGAGTCATTTTCAGGGGTCTGTAACTTGTGGCATCCAAACTGACTCTTTGGATGCTCTGCAATGGCTCTCAATAACCTATGCTAAAAATGACAAAGAGCAAACAAAAGTTTTTAAATATAAATATAATCACAAATTAATTTTTAAGCAGTTTTCCAGTTTTGTTTTAAAATAATTGCATTGGATTAACAAAATAGAATGACACTAAAAGTACAAAAAGTAATAATTTTTACATCAATTTTTCTTGTCATTAGTTTGAAAACTATGTGTTTGACTTTGTCATTTTCCACAAAGATCACCATCCATTAGAAGAAAATACTTTTGCAATGTAATGTATGTCTCTTTTTTACATACCTGGTGTGGATGTAGCTGTTGAGTGTGAGCTGTGCTTCATCTTGTAGTGCAGCGATGGCGCTGGCATTGCGGAAACTTCTTAATTCAGTGCTGCCTTGGGTAGGAACTGTAAAACAAAGTCTGTTTAGGTTTATGGAACGTATTAAATTGAGGTCGCTAAAGACTGAACCGTCCCCTTTGACTTTGTCAGATAGGTTCAGGTAGCAACTTGTAAGATGTTATTGTAGGAAGCTGACAGCTACACACCTGCTTTGAATGTTACGATGCATTTTAAACATGCGAACTCCGTCGCGTCGAGGCGCATCTGTCGGAATCTGGTCACCACCTCCTGAAGTGCCTGGATCTCAGACATGATCTTGTTCATCCGCTGAGATTCTGTGTTTTCTGTGTTCATCCCTGTTGATGGAAATGAGAGAAAAGTGTTACCATTTGGGAAAATAACGCAGCACCAAGCAGTCACACACTGCCTGCATATAAAAGGATTCTAGGATTTTACATACCAGAGACAGCAAGAAGAGTCGTGGAGTCCACAGGAATTGCCCACTGAGCGATACCCAGAACAAACAACTCCCTCCAGGCATCCTCCAACAGAATCAGCTGGAAAATGATTGGTTTGTTTAATCCAGCATGAATATTTGTCCATTTATGGCATTTTTATTAGATTGTGCTTCTATTTTTTTTGTCTCAAAAAAATTGCTTTTGACTGTTGATGTTTCTCTAACACACTGAATACACTTAGTTACATTTTTGTGAAGTCGTTATGGCTTCAAAACTCCTTCTGAGCTTAATTATGTAGCTGAGGAACTGTGATGTAATAGAAATAAATAAATAAATGAGAACAAATGATGTGTGAATCGGCAGAGCATAATGTCAGCACACAGACATTGAAGAGATTAACTGCAGGAACTTCACCACCATAAGACACCTGAGGGCTCAATAGCAGCCAACAGCTACTTTACACAACCTTACTGCACACACACAGTACTGTGAAATTTTGTCAATTTGAGTATTTTGACCATATTATTCTTTTTAGGCATTATCTGGTACAGCACATTGAATGGTGATAATTATCTTTGAGCTTTTTTAAATAAAGTACATTATTAGTATTATTTTTCTGATAACTGGTCATAGATATTCTACTAAGAATGCCAAAACCTTTCTTTTGATTTCTTAAACATTCACATTTGAGGTTTATTAACATTTTGGAGCAAGAGCACTGTAGTTGATTAATAATAATAATAATAATAACAAAAGACTTGCTTAATAATTTTGTATTTTTGTTTCTGTCTCTAGTATATACATGTGACTTTGTGCTGTTTGTTTCTCTCTGTTCCAGTGTTAGCTCATTGGTTGCAAACTGTGATTCTTACAGTCTTTAGTTGCTGCCTTACTCACTTAGTTCTTCCATTATTTATTGTGTTGGTAATAGAATTATTGCGAAAAAGAAATAATAGATTATAAAGGCCTAAATTATGAGAGGTTGAATTATATAGCCAAATAAATATATAATATTCAAAATACAGGGATGTAGGTATGAAAACCCCTATAAACTTTAAATGCGTAATCTTTTCACATGTTCTTACTTAGATTTTGGGTTTATAGACACAAGATTTGATGCAGGTCATGAATTTAAAGTTTACCTGATCAGATAAAGGCAGGGTGGAGAATGCGGGAACGCTTTTGGCCCACTTGATGCTCATGAAGAGGAGGCGTGCTGCGGATTCGCACACAGACTCCGTGGCCACCTCGTATAAATACATGGGGGTGCCGCTGACTTCGTGGGGATACTGCAGGACGTGAGACATAAAAACAAACACGTGTCAAAAGTCTTAGTGAATAACAGTTTAGAGAACAGCGAGCTGCAAAGATCAAATTCCAAGCTCCGGCATGTGATTTTATAATCATTAGTGTTTCTTGCGCTGGACTGGGAGAGAAAAATCTAATTGGCGGATTTGTGCTTCTTACAGGATGCTAAATCGGGACAAGAATTTCAGCTTCTAACCTCTGTAGGAAAAAATAAATCAATCTTATACGGAGCAACTAAAACAGCATCATCCTACCTGAGTGTGTGTTCTTTTCAAAGGGTTTTCTATAGGGTTTTTAAATCTATTAATACTCATTATTTCAGCTCATTTCCCACAGCATGGTGGCTTAGATAAAGAAAAATTTCAGTTTTATTAAATAAAACGAAATAATAAATATTAATATTCTAGAGTACATTTCAGAACATCGTACCTTGGGGGTGGGTTGTGCTAAACCCACAATGGCCTGTCTTTCTGGCGTGGTTGCTACTGAGCTCATCTCCAGGTTGTGGGGCTCCAGCTGCGTGACCGTGGTGAAGAAGGGAGGCCCGGGCAGCGAAGATCCCGGGAAGTGGGTCGAGGAGCCGTTCACCTCTTTGTGGCCCCGGAAATAAAGGGCGACTTGTTTGCGGATGGTGGACGTCCGGGGCCCCCTTTCATGCTGGACGGCTGCAAAAGTGGGACAGCGGACACACAGAGTTCAAGGGATAGTTTCTGAAAGAGCGAACTGCCTTCTTTTAAGAAAATCTAATCTACATTCATTGAGAGTGCCTGTAAAAAGTGGCTCTTTTTATATAGGTGTAAAGTTAAAAACTAAAACAAAACAAATAATCAAGTTACACTTGGGAGTAAGAGCATGGCCCAGGCTTGCATGTAGCTTTAAGCAGAGTTTTATGTGGGGTACCACTTCCTGTTAGTGCCCATGATCCAACAGAGCCCATCATCAGAGTTTCAATGCAAATTTGGTGGAGTTAGAGAGACACCTCCAGGTTTATATGGCAGTGTGCAATAATTTGTTTAGTTTTATTAGCAAACAGTTGCAGTGTGCATAGAGTGGGACGCCAACTCAGGCACAAGCAGCAAAAAGATTAAACGGTCAATAGTAATCATGCTAAAAATGTTAACAGAGATATAACTATTGAAATTTTCCATGCTCATTTGACACCAGTACATTTACCAAACTTTAAAAATATGATTTTATTTTATTTTATGTCATTTGAAATATTAAAATCTAAAAAAATTAATAAATAAAAACAAGCTGTTCTGAAAAAAAGATTTCATAAGTTGGAAAGGAAACAAACATTGCATATAAGTGCATAAATAAAATCTTATATTTGTATTAAAAAAAGACTGTCAGATACAAATGCGCAAGGGAGGGGCACAGCCTCCCTTCATCCCCCATCGGAGGCGCCAGTGCAACAAACAAGTCCAAGCAATTAACTTATATTGAAAGCTGCACCACGCTGCAACCAACGTCCCCTTCAAAACAAGCAAATAGCAGATAATTATCAGCTTCTTTGCAGCTTTCATTAACAGCCTTAATAAACTTTTCCACCTCGGAACCAAACGCCACAGCATGGCGTGTCTATAGTCAGAGCCATAATTAAATCAAGCCCATTTACCGTCTTTATTCATGTTCACTTCCAGACACTTTTTCAAACGACACGCTCGGCATTGGTTCCTGTGAGTTTTGTCAACGGGACAGCCACCCTGCACAGAGACAACAAGGAAAAGAGGGGCGGAGGGAGGATGGGGGGGGGAGAAGAAAACAAGAAAAAAAGAGGGTTAAAACGAAATCCTCCTGCTATTATCCTCCTGGGAGGCAAATCTCCAGGTAAAAGATCGCGCTATTATCTTGCAGTTATGGACCCCGCTCCCCTGCGGCTCTAGTGCGGCCTCATCCCACATGGATAAGTACTCGATCCCGCCCTCTGCCGCCTTAAATCCTCGACTGGGAATCATCACATTAGATTGGATTACACCTGATATATTAGAGCAGCGCTGTGTTTAGGCCAGTACTTAATGGTGCAGGCATGACACAATTAAGCTCATCAAGGAAGATTTAACACAGCGACCAAAAAAAAAAAAAAAGAAAAAAGGAAGCGAGACACAGAAAGTTCCGTGCGTAAAATGCGCATTCCGTGTGTAAATGTAAAACGTTTTTTTTATTATTATTTTTCTAAAAGGAACCAGTATTCATGTATATCAGAAGACGGTGCAAATGCAGAAAAAGTTGCATAACAATTTATTGCAATAGAAAAATATGTACAACCGCTGCTGCGAGTCCGCAGTTTTCTTTCTTGCATGGAAAAAAAAAAATCCAATCAACTATTCAAATAGTTTGGATAGCACACGCTATTTGAAATTAGCAACTAAAACGATTCTGAGAACCTCGTCTCAACTCCCCTCCTCACCTGTGAGCCTGACTTGCACACATAGGTTCGGTTCCTCCGGATGCTTCTCTTGAAGAATCCCGAGCAGCCGTCGCACGCGTAAACACCATAGTGTTTTCCTGAGCTGCGATCGCCGCACACTTTGCATGGGATGTCCAGAATCCGACCTTGGAGATGCCAAAATGTCAGTTGGACAACATTCAAAATTCAAGATTCAATCAAGACCAAAGTAAATGAATGAAATATGATGGTAAATCATGGTGGTTTATCCACGCTTTTGAGTTTGTACAGTAATATGATTCAAACTTGCACGATCTGAGGTGACATTAACTTTGTAAATGACTCTGGAGCAACAGATAAATTGTCGAGCGAAAGATTTATTTTTCGGGCAAGCATGGACGCACGGCCCTTTCTTCACCCAACCATGACCATGGGAATTCACTGGAGCATATTTCGGGAATAAAGTCCGGTGGGAAGCGTCATATCTGAGCTCCCTAAAACAATAGCCCGAGGGCGCATAATGGAAACATTAGGGGAAAGTGTTAACTTAATGATTTTCCCCCATTGAACCTCGTCTGACTGCCTGGATCTCGACAAGCTGCCAACTCCACTTCATAATGGGACTCGACAGCTGCTTTATCCCGCAGGTCTATAGGCCCCAGGATTAGGGAGTGACACTGCACTGCGAGAATAATGCGCACCAACTCGTTTCACCAACTCAAATGAAGTGTATGTAAATCGAGCCCAGTGTAGATGAAAAAAAAAATGTGATTTTTTTTTTGTGAAGATTTTGTATTCAAATCTGTTGAAAAAGAACTATATTTGTATGCATATGAGGGAGCTTTTTTTCCCCCTCTCGCTCTGGAGGGAAAAGCCGTCTATGTAATTACACTGACGTTTTGCCACCTGCTCATTGATTCACCAGTGACCCGTCAAAAAGGGTAGCATGGGAATAACTACTCGGCAGCAAAGACAATGACTTCAGGGGAGACTTATACGACTTCAATTGGCTGTTTATTCAGAATCAGAAGGCCGTGGGGAATATTGGTCTATGGGCCACAACCAACTACCTTATAGCATATAGGAATGTGATTTTAAATGTTACATTAAAAAGTTTATATTTTAAAGAATATATATGTAAAAAAAAGAAGCGAATTAGCAACTGATTCTTGCTTATCCTTTTCCATAACATAAAAAAAATAATTCGTAAGAGAAACAAATGTTAATGAAAATATTCTTGCTTCTATTTGCGTGCATTGTAGGGAAAATTGACTAAAAATTTTGGTTTAATTAAATTTAATTAAACCCAACTTTTTAAAAAAAGCGACTTTAAAAACCGAAGACAAATAATAAACCGCGGAATTTGATTGTCGATTTAAATGAATCGGTGACGAATTTTTGTTGTGGAAAGAAGATTTAGCTTCCCACCGTGGGGGTCCAGTGCGGGTCCATTGTGTGCATTAATTGCCTGAAAATATATGGCATATTTTATTAACGTAATCACCATCAAGACCGAGAAAAGGAGACTGTATTTCTGGACAATATGACATTTGGCATAGGGAGGAGGAAGTGGTTCCAAATTACATTTAAACACTAATTTAAAAACATGTTGAGTAGCTGCAGAAAGTTAAGTTTCTAATATAATCACAACATTTAGGGAAAAGGGAAACACCGAAACAAAAACTTAGCATCACAGATTTTGATGTGATTAAACTAAAACAACTAAATAAAAAGAAATACCATTACATGTAAATCTGACAGAAATTTGTTAAAATTTGCCGAGGAAATATATTTCATTTGGTGTTTCTAAAGATCAGACGTTTAATATTTGCACTTTTTTGGGCCTTGTGCAGTGATGTTAAGAAAAGTTCCAAAGCGCAAAAAATGAGACAAAGAGCCGTGAATATACCGCTCTAATACAATCACAACATTTAAGGTTAAGTAATTGCAAAATATTAAAGTTGTTTTAGGAAATTTTAAATGTATAAATTAGAGAATATAAGAAATGAGTTAAAGCAAAATTAAGTCAGAGGATTTTTGATCAAAATTAAATACTTAGCAAGAATAAAGTTGCCTTAGTTTGGTGCGTTTTTATTTTATTATTTTACTTCGGAAGAGCTTACATGAAACAGGCAACAAGTGGCATCAAGTGTGGTCCATAATTCTTCTTTTAATTCTTTCTATCTTGGTCTATTTCTTTCCGAAAAACAGGAAGACACTTTGCGTGTGACAAACAACACATCTGAATAAAATAGATCACACATAAGTATCTGAAATAGACAAAATTATTGCGTAAAAGCTGTAGTGAAAATTAAATTATACGTGCAAAACGTTTAATGCTTATATTCATTTTTTTTTTTAAAATCAAGTCAGAGAAAGGCCTTGCTTGGACGGATGAATATAGTTGAGGAACATCGAGAAATGGATGAGAGAAACTTACTTGATTTGACGTTCAGAATATCCAAACAGCCACTTGTTGAACCGGCGGGTTTGCTCATCATGAATGTTCAGGTCTTTCTACAGTCTCCCAAGGAAAATGTTTCCTTTTTTATCTTGTATTTTAGGAGTACAACAAGAAAACTATTGAAGTAGAAGCGGCGTGTTTTGCTCTTCAGCGGATAAAAAGTCCAGTTACCAACTTGTCAGAGTCGCAGGCTTCGTTTGAGAGCTCCAAATGAAAACTCAGCGCCCGAGCTTTATCTCAGCACCCTTTGCCTTCATCACAGCCGGACTGGAGCTCCGGCATGCAGGAAAGACGCAACCGGGTATCGGTGACAGACAGCAGCGCTGCTCCGGCAGGTCGGTGCGCACCAGCCTGGCGCGTAAAGTTGGACGTGTGCGAAGGAAAGAAACCACCGCCTGCGGAGGATCCGCCGGGGCGCTGAAGCAGCAAGAGAAAGGGAAATAAAAAAAGGCGATTTTTGGGCTAAAATCAGACGTGAAAATGTGTTAAACACACCGGGACGCAAGGTGACTTTGTGCTGCGAGTTCCCCCCGAATAAGCGTCGGTAATATTTATGAGAAGTGTCAGGGGGAGGCTGGAGGGTGGAGAGCTCCACTTCCTTCATCCACTTGGCTTTCTACACTAAACTCCAACCTGACGTCACCGGGAGTGTGAGGGGGTGTGTGCGTGTTTGTTTGCGTGTGTGTGTGCGGCGCCTTTTCTCTGGGTGAAAAGGCGCCGCATAAGTTAAAAAAAAAAAAAAAAAACTTTTAAGAGACATTTTTCTTTTAGAAGTTCTAAATTAATCCAAAAATGACATTTTTCGAAATAACTAGAGTATTTTTTTTTTATTATTCATTTGGGGTAAAAATATACAGTAGGAGTCAAAGTGCGTCTGCAAGTGTGCAGAGACAGTATTTGGAGCTTCACTTCCGAGTACTTTCTATAACTCATGCTGAGATGCGTCTGAATAAACAGCTCTATGTGCGTTATAGCCGGTGAAGTTCAGAGATTCGCAGCGTGACCTCAGTTGACGGAGAATAGCATATAACCGTTTAGAACGTGGTCAGCCACGGAAACAACAACAATTTATTGATCGAATCATTTATTGATTCGATCAATAAATGATCGAATCAAAAATTAAAAAAATACATCCACACCTCCTTCTTTAACCCCCTCTGCCCACTTTCTCTCTCTCTCTCTCTGAGGGGAATTCCTCAGAGAGAGGGCGGGTGTCCATGTATGCGCCGCTTTCCTCCCGTTCATGGCTCGTTTTAAAGCCATTGTGAGCTTCACTGCCTACTGGGATTTTCAGTCTGTTGCACGTGTTTAAGCTGAAGTTTGTTTTATTTAATTTTTATTATTTTTTTTACTATTTTGTTTCTTTACTTATTTAAAATTATTTACCCTATTGGCTACCGATGGGTTAATATAGTCTAATATAGTCTATATAGCGTTTTAATATAGCCTTAAAGGCCGACAGTTAAAATATAATCCCGTCATACGTCAACTTGTTAAAAATAAAATGAAAGAGAAGTGGATATTTTGTCAAGTTGGAATCCCATTTTATTAATTTAGGTTATTTAAAACAACATGAAATCAGTTATTAAGAGGAACATACTTTTTTCTTATGCTTTGCAGAAATACTTTCATATAATTAATTATTGGTATTATTATTAATAATAACATTATGAGCAACAGCAATTTCTCAAAACGGGACATCATTGAAGCTCCTGCTCTCAATTCGACACTTTTTTGTCCTCGTTTAAGGCTGAAGAAAATGCATAGCTGTAACCACATCGTTTCAGCAACAATAATTAGAATACTTCTAAATGTGGGCTATTATAAATAGTATTTAACACCTTTTGTGCTTTCAGATAGAGTTACATTCCTATAGTTATGCGCAAATTTTAGATTAGTGTTACAGTCCTCCGCTCTCAGACCCCCCGCGCCCCCTGATGCGGTTCGGACCCCAAAAATCCTGCCTACTCCCCGGGGCCTTCCGGACAAAGTTCGGGGGTCAGCCCGCGGGCCTGCCTGAAGGGCCTCGACCTTGACAGCTTGCTGCGCTTTCGCCCTTGTAACTCTGGAAATCCATATTCCGTTTTTTTTAATTGTGTCCATTCCCACGGTGCACCAAGGGCCATATGGACGCACAAAGTGTCGATTTAAGCGGACAGGGGTGAGGAGGAGAAGCGTAGTTAATTGCAATTAGCCGTTGTTGCGTCCTGCAACCTGCCTTTCAGCTGAACGGCTGTAATGCTGGAGCCTAACAAGGCCGACAAGGAATCACCCTGATATTTCTTTGATTCGCCTGAAGGGACTCATGGAGAGCCTTACGTCTGAAACGCGACATTTAAAAGCCACATATTACATATTTTTTACAAAAGAAGAAAACAAATCAAATTTATTATAGCAAGAATCTATTTAATTGATCATAAAATTATATATAAAAAAGTTTCTTATTTTTTAATAATCAGGTTTGAGAGGCATTTCTAAATGGATATGGGTGTGAGTGCGTGTGTGTGTGTGTGGGGGGGCTGGGGGGGTGTGCGGGTGTGTGTGTGTGTGGGTGGCTGTCGGGGGTGTGTGAACGCTGAATGTGTGACATAATCTCCTTAACTCGTCCTAATCCTCGTCATTCACTGATAGCCTTTACACAAATATAACCAACATCATGGTTGCTGGGGCTTCCCTCTTTCACTCGCCTTGTATTAGTGACTCCCTTCTCCTCAAGCGGTCAATGAAAACGGCACGAACAAAAGGCCCGACTGGATTGTGTATCTGTTTTCTCTCTGGAGCTCCGCATCAGTATGCGGGTAGATACTTGACATACTATAGGATGGACTTTAACAACGAGTAAGAGTCCAGCAGAAGTCAGCGCGGAGCAAAGCAGAGAGACCACACGTGTGTGTGCTCATTAGGTGAATGAGTTTGAACCGTGAAGAAGAAGGGAAAAAAAAGCTTTAAAAACATGTAAAAGTCATCTGTTTAACATGGATGAGAAAATGTGAAACATAATAAATCAGTTCTTTTGGTTTTCTCACAGGGTTCTTATTTAGTGCGCGTGCTTCAAAAACAACAAAATGGGCAATATTACAATGGAACAACTGATCTCTTTGAATGCATTTAAGAGAAAAAGTATTTTAGTGTAGTTTCTCTAAAAGTAGAGCTGATTTTTTTCCCCCGACTCTTCTCCTCCTTCTATCATCACAATTTCCCCTTCCTCTTTCTGCTAACTTAAGCATTTTGTCAACAGATATCTACATTAGGTTTGCACATCAACAACAGTGAAACAAAAACAATATAATTACTACATAGAATTGAATTCAGAAAAGAATGAAAGTCTTATTATTGCTACAATCTGCAATTAAGCAATGCCATAGTGCACTGAGATCAGCTGTTTGATCATGGCTTAGAAATCTTGGTAGTTTTGACTTTGTGTCTTTTCAGACACTTTTCAATTGATAAGCCAACAAGAAGCTTGGCTAATTGTGTAGAACATTTCATTAAGGGTTCTGAAGAAAACATCTATTAATGTACAAAGTCCTTGTAAAAGCCTATTCTAAAGGCCTATGTGGTTCTGCCCCTGTTTATTTCTGTGACTTGCTAGAGCTTCACCTCCCTCCTCTCCAAGCCTGAGATAAGAGATTGTTAGTAGCTCCACAGATGCGTTTTAAGAGTGGAGGACAGATATCTTTTAAAGTTGTGACCTCCAGGTTATGAGATGTCTTGCTTTGATTCCATGTAGCTTCGACGTGTTTATTATTTCTTTTGAGCGTTTGTCTTTTGTTTGGTTCTGTTGAACCACTATACATTTTTACCAGTGAAATATAAGTAGACTTTATTTACCATTTTTGATCATTTCTGCCAATAGGAATCACCACCCAGGGACTATAGTTTAACCGCCTTTTAGGCACTGCTATCACTGGCCAGGCCCCTAACCAAACAGGCGTGAACCAATTGGCTTTAAAGAGAAGTCACTAAGCTCCAGAGGACATATAATAGGGAGAATTAAAGCCCACCAAAGCCGTATGCAGTCCTGCATCCTTTCAGAGTGGCCAAAGAGATCTTAGTATTTCATCTTGGGGACTCTGTAAAGTCTAGGTATTCTGGATAACAGACAGAGGATGTTTTTGTACATGTATCAGTACACATGATAACTAAAACTGTATTGAAAGACCTCTTTGAAATTAGATGGTCTTATATATGTTTTCCTTTTTGAGTGAGAAGAAAATAATCCAGCCGTATTTCAGCACCATGGACAGTTCTACAAAAAAGGAGTCACTAAATAGATGCAGATTACCTGTTGTTACTGAAATAGCCAACTATCTGTGTGACAATGAGTGTTAATCAAGTTAAAGCTTCCAAAAACACTGTAACTGTCTGCATGACATGTTTCTTAGAGCACATTTTGTGTTTTGGCTTCAATTAAAAGGAGTTCTAAAGTCCATCAAAAAGTAAAATGAGGGTTCAAATTAGATAAAATGTCATTTTAAAGACAAAGTAAAGTGTTGATTTGACTGTTATTTTAGTTCATTGTGACTATGGATTTAACATTTTTGTGGATTTGTTTAATGACAGGCAATAGCATCAGGCTTAGAATTCATGTCAAGGTGGCAGCACAACCAAAACAAAACAAAAACAAAAATAATATCTAACAGTGCATTAGTTGAGTTGTGGAATTTAATTAATTTAATATTTGCTGCTATAACAAATAATGTATGTGATTTACAAAAACTTTCTTACTACCTGCTTCTACTTATATGAATTTGTTTCTAACTCACATAAAGTAGCCTAAAGTTTGATGGAAGCTGAGTTGAAAATTATATGCAGATATTAAAATAGTTTTTCATTATAGGAACTGGTGAGCAACTGATATGACAACATACTGCTGTCTTATACAAATAAATATTAGGTCACATTTTTAATTTCAATTAGCCCTTTTCTGCCCTAATTGGGGGCAATTATGGAACAGTTATGCTGAAATTACTCTAAAGTTTTTCTCTTGGAATTTAAGTGAAATGTCATAAACACAATTGCTCAATTTTTATTGTCTAGTTATTTTTAATACTAACACCAAATAGATTTTGTTGTATTATATGACATACAGTTTGGCTAATATTTAAGTGTAACATAGTAATGTTTAACTACGTTTTTGTTTATGTATATATTTCTCCTTTTTTTGGTGAAAGCAAATCCAATGTATATAACCAATGTTTGTTATAACTTAACATCTTTCACCAGAGACAATATATTTACTTTCAGTTCACTCACAGCTGTAAAGATAACATACATGTTTAATAAGTTACATATCAGTACCTTTATCTTTTCTTATGATAATATTTCATAATAAAAAAAATACAATCTGCAGCTGGATCAAAAGTGAATCAAATGGAGCTTATATGCTATGTGTTTAATGTGTGAGAAGTCAAAAGACAGAATTTTTCCAATCTATAGCAGCAATTAATTACTTAATGTTTTATCCACACACATTTGTACGTAGTTTCAACCTTTTGTGTGTTTAATGGGCCCATTTATAGCCATATAAACACACTGTCAAGCAATCTAAATATAGTTTGTACATTATTAATTCTAACATTGACCTTAGATGTTCAAGTGGATGTTTTGAAGCCTGTTGGCTGTTTTTTTTTCCTCCTTATATTAGGCATCACTGACATATATTTTGAACTACATGAGTAATTTTAGGTAGCCTATGCTATGGTCGACTATTAGAGAGAATAAAAAAAGTCTTATTTTCACTATGTAACAAGTGGGAGAGAGAACCAGCAATTTAGTGCATTTCAAATAGAGAGTAAAATCTGAATTAGGCAGGTTCTTAACAACCTGATAGGCCAGACAAATAGACTCAAAATAGTTTTGAGTCTATTTGTTCTGCAGTTAATAGATCTGTATCAAAACTTGACCGAGAGTCAGTTTAGTAAATCAAGCTCAACAAGAAATCCTGGATAGCTGATATTTGTTCTTTGAAGTGAACAGCATCTCACTCTGCATGCCTTGCATTTAGGACACACAGTTTATGTTGTGTGAGTTATGTAGGATGTTAGAGACAGCCTACATTTCAAATCTAAATGCACATTCCCTCATTATCATCAATCCACAGCAGGAAATCATTTGTCATCCTCTGCAGTGCTGTCCAGGTCTTGTCCCGTCTGTGCATGCACTCACACTGACCAGCGCATTACTCACCCCCAACAAACCCGGGCCCAGAACCCAAACCCAGAAGCCCACATGTTTGTGTGGTACTGCTGCTGGATGCTCTGACAAGTCTATTTGGGGCAAATTGTCAGTGAGAAACTTCCGCTCGAACTGCCTTGGACAAAACTGGCTGTTGGGGAGAGCAAATCCCGCTCCATGAGGGTGGGGGGGACAATGGGGGGCGAATGTGTTGATGTGCGGCTGGTGGCTGGGGAGGGACAATGGACGGATTAGTCAGTCCCCTGGCTGACTGATTTGAGATGGCTCCTCTCAGCCTCTCGCTGTGGGGAGTCCCATTGTCCCGCTTCTGATTCCCACTTCTCACAAACTCCAAACAAAAGTCAATCTCTTTCTCAAGGGAGGGGAGCGGAGGGGAGCATGGGGGTGCTGAATATCGACCCATGTTTCTGCAGGGGAAAGTGACTCAAAAACTTGTTTGTGAGAGAGACCGCTGACTCTCTAACTCCTCTTCCACTTTTCATGTGGCTTTATTCTGCTCTCTGCCTTCATCCTCTCCATTTGTGTCCACTGACCAGAGGTGGCGGTGAGGGAGAATAGCTGGGATGTGTTGAATGCGGGCTCGAGTGGAGCACCTGTTGGAGGCTTAGGGGCGGCTTTACGGCTGCAGTCATTAATATTAAAATATACAGAGATGCCATCACGAGCTGGTCTGAAATCGGTCTGATGTCGCCCCTGGGTTCCCTCTCTGGACGGACCATGGCTTTCAGCGCTTGCTGAAGAGCTTTCTTTTCTTGCTTCTGTCTTCTCTCTTTCTTTTCCCTCTCTCTGAAAAGACTCGTTAACAAATTATGACAGCTGAGTAGAGGGGCTTAGGCTGCAAAGACAAACATGTGAGAGCCAAGGAGTCCACTGTGTGATCAGTGTATCTACAGTTCATTTAATATTCTGCTTGTGGTGTTTGAAAGTGCTAGAATTTGCCACAGCTGAAAAGTTTCAGTCATGCAGAGGTGACTGGAGCCTGTAAAATATCAAAGCCTTCTCTCCTTACGCTTGGGCAGAACAAACAGAGGAAAATGGAGTGATTTTATATTGTATAAAATTTCATTCAAATGTTTTGTATTTTTGGGAGTTTTTTAATTTTGAACTTCACCTCTCATAGCAAGGCAGTGTCTGTCTTTACGGAAGAATTCTGCATGAGCTGAAGCCACCTTACCACAATATGCTAATGCTATGTCGACATTTTAAGTTTCTTTTTAAGTGAAACCTTTTTTTTGTATTACCTTTCAAATGTTTGATTTTTTAATTTCTTATTGGTCCACAGGGACACAGGTGTCCTCATGGGAGTTAAGGGGTTAAAAGCAGATTACATTTACTTTTTTATATATTTTCTGTGGAATTTTGGGCCACCTGATACCAAGTAACAGAAAAAAATTTGTTCAATCTGAACTGAACTCAATTAAGAAGAATGCATGATTCATATTAACAACGGAGAACTGGAGTACAAAAAATAAAAATAAAAAGATTAGAAACAGTTAAGCATTTAAAGCTGTTGAGGTCAACTTCTTTTCCCCTCTGGCAAAGCCTGAATGTTGAAAAGCAAAGAGTTGAGTAAAAGAAAAGAAATAAACAAAAAGCAAACAAGTCTGACACTGGGAAACATCTCTCACACTGCAAGTTAATTTCAAATTAATATAGCTGCAAAGTGATGGTCACAGTAATGGAAGTTCATAAAAATATGAGAAACATTCAAAATGGTTTTGCCTGCAACACAAAGAAATTCTGCAACATGTTTTAATGGAAAAATTGCATATGTGTGTGACATTTTAATAGTATATATGTGCAATTTTAATATTTTGTGTGTGTGTGTATTAGTTTTTAGTAGTGTGTGAGAGACAAAACATAGTTTTTGTCCTAGACGGCCCCTCATAGTTCACCTGGAGTCACTCTGGCGGTCACTCTGCTGTTCGTCCATCTCTGTTCAGCCGTCAGTCTTTCCTCTGCCCTGCTTCTCCCACTGTTTCCCCGCTGACTCCACAGGTCAGGTTCAGTGGTCATGATCTGAGGTCACCACTTCCTCTTGTCATTAACCCTGCAGGACATGCCCTGTCAACAAGCGCCTTGCGTTCACCTCAAAGCTCCTGATACATAAACAGACATTCAGACAGGATAAGAACCGGAGATTCACTGATGGAATCAAGGCTTAAATTCATGGTGGTTTTTATATTTTGGAAAACAATTTTTGTTGATGAATGTATGCTACATGTTGAGCTAATGACCATACATGCTATTGCATGAAAAAAATTGCAAAATTTCACAGAAATATGAACTTTTTTTGTTGAATAAAAGTTCAAAGAACTTTTTTATTAACTCTGACAGCAAAATCCATATCATGACACAAATTTGTTACTATGTCTGTGCTTGAACAATGAGCTTTCTAAATAAAAAAAAAATTACTATGACAATGTTTTGTGAAAGCAGAAGGCTTATGACTGAAATTTTCAAATAAGTAAAGTAAGTAATACTAAATATAAATCAGAAAAGCCTAGATCAAATGCATATTTTAATTTTAAGCAGGTTCACTTCTACAAAACTTCTACAAGTAGAAGTCTAATAAGATAAACTGTGCAATGTGTGCCTTGTATATTTATGCAAAAACAGATTATTTACAATAACATGATAATCTGTAGAAAGTATAGCGGGATGTTTGCAGTTTTTTGTATCTGTCCTCCTGGTTATAATTGATGGTTATGGCTTTAGAGTTTAGCAATTGTTGGGAAGAACAACATGCAATATGTCTCTGAGAAGCAAAAAGACTGAATTGAACTGTTTCAATTATTTATAGTGTTACGTATCGCAACATAATGGATACCTCAACTATTTTGATTTTAGCCTGCATCACCATTGGAAGATCAGTACATCCATAGGAACTCGTGCCTATCTACACCTGTCATTGATCGCGAAGAGGGTACATGCTAGACAGTACCCTAGCATTTACTATCACAGGTCAACATAAAGACACACAGGACAAACAACCACAAACCTAACAGTAATGCTTCCAGACTGTCAGAGAAAGCTGGAGTACACAGAGAGAACCTACGCACGCACAGGGAGCACATGCAAAATCCTTGCAGAAAGAATCCTGGCTGCCAATTTGGACCCAGATGTTCTTGGAGCAAGGCAGCAGCACTAAGCACTGCCCCTCCATATGAAAATGTCTTGTAAGTGAAATAATTTTTCATTTTTAAAATCAATATTAAGGAATTGTGTAGTTAAAACAAGCTCCTATATTTTGCTGAAAAAATGCATGTAAGTTAGTTTTGTCTTATTTCAAGTGTATTAAGATATTTTGCACTAAAACTACTTGATAAGATTTTGTATTTTTGCAGTAGTACATGTACTCAAACTAAAAATGAAAAAATGTGGACATGTTAAAAGCACATTACGCATTACATAAAGGCCTTAAATATCTCTTTTAGTTTTTGCACCTTTCAAATATAAAGTGTTGGAGTGAAAAGAATGCAACAGGGCATCCTTTAGAAACACCCAAATGACACCAAGGGCAAAAAGGCACTTTTTTCCCTTCATATTCACATTTTCCCAATCTTCATCAGAAACTCAATGCTTTCCCATCCTCAGATTCCCTCAAAATTTCATATGCTCACCATTTCATAATACCCAGATGCTGTCCTTTGGCCCTTCGCCCCCTCCCTCAGCCTAGAGCTATCATTCATAACCTTTCTGTAGAGCTGGGAGTGAAAGAGGTTGGATAAGGGAGAGAGAGGGGGAGTGGAGAGCAACACGGCAGCTTATTTAGAAGACTTCCTTTATTGGAACATGTGCAAGCAGTTCACTCACAAAGGACTTAAATAGGATATTTTCTGTTCCCTATAGTTGCTTTCCCCTTTTAAGTGCCGAGGCAAAAAAAGTAAGTTTACAACTCCCTCCTCAATGGGGGCTCTTCACTCTCAGGTTGCGGGGACCTGAGTGACCTAGGAAAGTTAATTAGGAGGCGAACAAAGAGCGAGCCGGAGCAGAATGCCTCGCCTCTCCTCCAGCCAAAGATGTCATCCATTAATTAGGAAAATCTTTAAGGTGGCCTTATTGAATTTACAGAAAGCCCTGTGGTTGGCGGGCAACAGTTTTTTGATCAAGCCTTGACTCAAACAATGCCTTTCTGGGGGTTAAGAAAGAAGAAGATGGGAGGAGATTGGTGGTAGAAGAGGAGGAAAAGGGGGGAGAACAAGAAACGTATGGGTTTGCAGAGCAGTACAGTTTAATGGAGGGAGGGGGTGGCTGCTGATTGTGACAGCTCAGATTCACATGGGTATGGGGGGCATAGTTTGGGGATGATGTCATGCAAAGGCAACCTGGGGGCTTGGGAAGTAAGAAAGAGGGGGTGCCAAGCTTGAGCCACAGGGGCCACTCAAAGTTAACATCGCTGCCTGCATCTGGGCCAAATCCTTTTCTTTTGGCCCAGGAGAGGCTTCCCTGCACATCGAGCCCTCCACCACTCCTCCAAATTCTCCCCCTGTTCACAAATCAGGGCTTACTTTAAAGCTAAACTGACGAGCTAACTGCCTATTCAATCCTGGCTCTCTGTGAATAAAAATACCCAAAGGGAACATCTGCACAGTTAGAAATTAGCACCTTCAAAATCTAATTTCTTTGACTTTGTTTAATGTGCATTTCAATCCAAATAGAGATAAGCTACACAAAAACATGTATACAGCTCTATCAATATAACGTAGCTTAATGTGGGATGTAAGAGTAAGAATTTTCTTACTTAAACTTGACATTTAGATGTTCAAAATGTTGGGAGATGTCTGACTGACAGTTTCACAATCGCTATAGGTTGTTTATTGCATAAAAAAATGCTTAATGTCACTGAATGAATGACACCACTGTGAAACATAGTGGTGGTAGCATCATCACACTTCAATACAAAGTCTGCAATAAAACATATGAACACACTAAAAATAGGACTTGAAGATACAAATTGTGGCTTGAGATTTTGTAGGAAAAATATATTTTCAGCATGTGTTTTCTAGTAACTAAATTCTCACTTTTAACAATTATTTTGTTCCCTTGTTGTTAGAAATTTGGACACAATTTAATTTCAGTATCAAAATATTATGTATGGTGATGGTTTTTTTCTGTTCTACCAGTTGGTTAACTCAATCTCTATATGCACAGACATGACATGATTTGGATTTAACTTAATCAGAATTTTGTTTAGCTACTTTTTCTGCATGAAAATGGTATTCCCTTATACTCTTTTTTGGATGAATTTAAATAAATAACAATAATAAAAACAACTACAACTTAGTATGATTACTCTAAAGCAAAAAAGATTAACCTTCAAATTGAATCCAAATTGAGAAATACTCTGTTGATCCCAAACAAAATATGTAATCCTTGTCATTATATTCAAGTTTCTAACATCAGACTTTGTAACAGGATCCTGGTCTGTTTTATCTAAAGTTTTTTGTTTGTTTGTTTGTTTTTTTTCCACCAGATTTTCTTATATTTTCCTCAGCCTTCGTCTATCCCTTCTATACATGTCAGAACTCATTGGGGTTTCGACGATAGTGAACTGGACATGTCCTGCTTCTGCAAAACCTCTCCAAATCATAATACTTCCATCTCTGTGCAATACCATTGGTTTGAGGCTTTTTACTTTTCTTGGAATGTATTGTCAGTCCAAATAACATTAGTCCAATTCAGTTCAGTTGTATAGTTGATAATTCACAACAATTATTGTGAATTATCAACAAAACGTCATTTCAATTCAATCGCACATTCAGAAGCCTTGAAGTCTTTGTCTACATTTTCTCTGGAAATCGAAGGATTTGCTCCTTGTTTACCTTTCATTTAGGTTAAACTTGTGCTGCCTCTTTTTGTTTCTCTTTTGTATCAACAGTGTTAACTCTCACTCTCACTTTTTTTTAAACTAAATGTCGGAGGCTTAAACTGGGCAAACCTCCATGTACACCTGATGTGACCTGTCTGTGTGAGTTTAAACATTTTACGTGGGATTAAATTAGAGGGTGTCCTAAGTTTTTCCTCACCAGCTTTCTAAAGATTACACCTTACACAAAGTTTTAAAAATATCTCTTTTTTAATTTGTATTGCTTATTTGCTGCTCGTTTCTATTGATTTTCTCAGTTAACATTGAAATTGAATATCCTGGGTGCTCATGCGATATGCTGGCATGCTGTCATGTTCATGTGTCTCCTGGGACGTGAACCCCTTACCCCACCCCCTCCTGAGGGACTAATTTGAGGGGAGGGATGATGTGTTTGTTGCTTGTCAGAAACAATCACCCCCGGCCCATTACATTTACAGCACGTCACGCTTTCATTGCTGTAACACACTGAGGTCTGAGAGAGGTGGGGGTTGGAGGGCTGGGTGGTACGGAGTGGGGTGTGGAGAGAAATCACAAGTTATGAAATTGGAGACAATAATTAGTAAACATATGCTAGAGGGGTTCGGAGGAGCTACATGATGATTTGTGATAGCAGTTAAAAATAAGCTCTTTTTTTTTCTCTTTGAGATTAAACATGCAAAACAACTTTATTTAGGGAGCCATGTGCTGCCCCCACCTCTCTTCCCCTGCGTCCTCGCCCACCCGTCCTCCCTGTTCTGTTTGGGCACTGGAGGTTGTCAGTCGGGGTTTATGTCCAGTTCACTGGAGCTGAAAGAAGTCAGTTTCGCGTCTTGTTATGGAACAAGTCGTCCTGCCTCTCAGGAGTGACGGTCTGGGAGAGCGGGGTGAGCAGGGTAAGCAGGGAGCGGGACCATCCCCTGGAGACGACCAGCAGTGAGGAAGTCAATGCGGCTTTTGTATCGCTGCTGTCGGGTTCGTGTTTGGTAATTACACACCCCCATCCCTCTATGTGAGACTGGACTTTTCCACAAGATATCCTAACCCAAATGGCTCACCCTCAACAAAGATAAACTTCTTACACAGTCTCAATGATGAATGACTGATAAAAAAAAAAGCAAAAAATATATTTCATAAATAGAGCTGAAGTCTTTGTATAGTGACACTTGGAAAGCTTTTACTACAGCCCCAAAACAACCTTTATCAGTTTCCTCAACTGTGCATTTTGTGAGCTACATCAAAGTAGGACGCAATATTTTGGCTTTAATAAATTGATAGAAGTCAATATATCAACTTTGTTTCCATCCTGCACACATTCCACAACTTAAAGAATTAGAAAAAAGTTAAGAATGGTTTAAATGAATTTTGAAGCTTTTTTTTTTTTTTAAGATTCAGAGCCAGACCTGGGCTTACGCAAATTTAATAGCTGATATACCAGTACATCTCTCAGGGTCAGTGATGCTGTGGGCTTCGAGGAGAAGCAAGCCCACAGCATCACAGACCATCCACCTTACTTACCAGAGAGGACAAGGTGCTTTCCTGAACAATCATCCAGTCTGGATGTTTTTTTTCCCCAGTCTTAGTCTAATCTGGTGAAAACATGTAATTCCAGTTAAACTCCCAGTAGAGTAGCAGACTCCATGTTTATCTGTCCTGTTTGTTGAGGACCAAAATGATAACAGGACAAAGGTTGCCCTAGTTGAATGGAAGTTTGATATGAGGGAAAAGAAGGAAAAGCTTACAGCACATGAGAAAACCAAACAAGCTGAGAGATTTAGATACTTGGGAGTGTAATTACTGTCCAGTCCAGTCCAGTCCAGAGGGAACCAGGAGAAGCAAAGACACGGAAACAAGAAACTTGTACAAACCAGAAGCAGGGTGTGACTTTATTAATCAAGAGTCAAACTGCAAGGTGACAAGGAAATTCAGAAACAAAAGTAACTGCCATATTTTGGTTTCACGTTGGACTCAAATGCAGAGACAGAAGGAGAAAGGATTGTTCTTTAGTAATGAAAATTAGAAAGATTAACTAAGAGAAAAGGACAAAAGGCGACGAGACAAGAGACAATATTTATCTTGAATTATATTGGCCACCACAGTTAATATCCGATTGTCTCTGAATATGCTCAAATGCACTGACTGCAACTGGAAATTAAATCTGGTTCTAATCTGACACTTTTTAATGCTTCAGTACCATCCAATTTCCTTTTAGCCGATGGTAATCATTTACTTACTTGGCCTGGTTTATTCTAAAACCTTATCAATTTTTTTTGCATTACCATATTTCCACTTTCTTGATGTGTTATTGAGGGTGATGTTGGTTGAAGGACCAAAATGCAGGCACACAAGAAGCGGCAGGCAGACAATTAGATAAATACAAGGCTCTTCAATACAAGAGCAGCTAAAGTGAAATAAACTGAACAAGGACATGCTTAACAAAAGGATTTTAAAATGCACCTAAGCCAAAAACCTATGTGCAATAGTAAAAATACAACAAATGCTATTTTGAAAATTCTATCATTCTGAACATTTTTAGATTGTGAGTTTAAATGGTCATACTTTCTGTAAATCTCCAGTTTTAGAAGAAAATAATAATTTGTAGGCATTTTATTAACACGATAACTTTATATTTTTAATATTACCTCATATAAAGGAATCTTTTTACATCAATTGGCTATATTTCTATATGCTCACCATTAATTTCTTCATAATATGTGTTCCTACCCCATCATGCTAAGGTGTATTAAAAACATTTGAGTCAAATACCTTAAAATGGAATAAAGTTTGCTTTTCTGGCAGGATACTAAACTAAAGAGCATCTGTTAGTCTCCATCAATTAGAACTCCTCCATTTGAGCCCAACTCAGCTCAGCTCCTTTCAAACAAGCACAGAATAGGCCCGCCTTGATCTGTGTCAATTGTCATCCCGGGGCTCAGGGGCACTTCGGCGGGCCAGTGTAGCGGGCGAAGTCAGGGCTAATCCCTGGAAAAGAGGAGAATCACGGGAGAGGAGAAAAGCAACAATAACTAAGTCAAGCGTATAAAATGAAAGAGAAATCTCTATTATCACTCGCCGCGATTCCCAGCAAAGTGGTGAAAATCGGGGTTAGTTTGAGATGCGAGTCAGACGCAGAAGGGAAGAATATGGGGGTCCCCGCGGGTTGGGAGACTCACAGGACGAAAAGGGCAATATTCTGGAGAAAAAGGGGAAGAAGAAAGCCTCTCTCCCATCCCGACATAACCATTAAATGCAGTCTGACTTTATGCTGTATAGAGAGGAGGGACTAGAAAGGAGGCACAGTTCTCTGATGAATGAATGAGGTTTTTGGCGGATTAGGGACGGCCCAAAGGATGAAGAATAACTTCTGCATAACTTTAGAGCTATTTCTTTCTCGCCCCATGCAAGAGCCAAGTTTAAAACCGGTGGAGTTAACCCTTCTGTTCTTACCTGAGTTCAAGGGGTCATATCAAAATCAGTGGTTTAAACTGCAAGTTAAACATGTATTTGTGGTTAAGAAAGGCCATTGTCTGTTTTACTTGCATGTTGAATATATTATGGATGTAGTGTCAAAACCTTAAAACTTTTTTTTTTTTATTTCTGAAAAGGAAAGCAGCATTTTATCCAATATCATAATGTCTGTCATTCAACTTTTCTCTTATTTAATTTATCCTCACAGCCCATTAATGGTAGAAGATATGCATTAGTTTTAACATCATTTTAGACATTTTAAAATTGACTCTTCAAGTTATTCCACTGGCATAACTTGAATAAAATAGATTTGGTATGAGCTGCTTCAGTAATGTTTGCAGGTTTTCCATAGCATTAACATTTTTTTTAAGACAAAGAGTTTATGAGGTGGATTACACAATGCGATTGACTAATTAGTAAATATGACATTATGACGTACTTGATATTTTTAGATGTTTCTGCTCTGTTTGTTGGGAAGAACATAATAATCTTCCATTATCAATTGATACCACTTTTCAGTTAGATGCTAAATCATTGCTCACATTGCAAAAACATGTAAAGACCCTTAAAAAATTAGTCATTTGTTACAGTAGCTAATAATAAAGAGAACATTTTATAAAGACAGACCCTTTAATTTGAGTAGTACATTTATTCAGCGTGGCAACAAATCACACATTTACTTGCATCTCTGCTGTCAGTGATTGGTAAACCTGAATCTTCTCCTTTAACATTTCACAGTGTTGGAGCATCTTTGACCCATCATCTTCACCCAATCTCTAGATCACCTAAAGTACACAGGTTTAATTCAAAGGATTTACACCATGAAACTGAGATTACTTCCTGTTCTCAGCTTCTTCCCTGCACAATATCATTGTAGAATACATAACCATTATGCTCTAAATGATGAGGGCCTTCTTATGTCTAGTTCCTGAAGAGCCCTCATCATCGCATCCTCTAATTTATGGACCCAATTAGAGATGTAGTGATTTTTGTCCTCTGGATCTTTCTGTCTATTAGATGCTAATGAAGGCATTCCTTGGTCATTTCCTTAAGACATCCTGATTATTAGAAAAGACAAGGAAAACGTAGATAGAAATCAACATATTTATTTGATATACAAACAACTACCACTACTGCTGATACTGAGATTAAGCCAGAAAAAGTTAAAGATATTTATGAAACTGTGCAAAAAACCCGGTAAGATCATTTAAAGTTCATGCTGCAATCATTTCTTTTTTTTTTTTTTTTTTTGTATCTGCCACGCTGGAAAAATAATACAGGAGTGAGGGCCATCACATTACAATTATAGTGAACTCTGGTCAAGAAAAGAAGAGTTAATGAGCTGTCGGTGCCATGTGCAGCAAGAGCAGCATCAGGGGCCAGAATTATCGGAGGAGGCATCAGAGTGGGCCGTGAACGCAGCGCCGCATTCTCTCGGCCGCAGTCATCAGAGCCTTATTTTCATTAGGCTCTGATGACTGCGGAATTGATGCGGCCTCAAGTTATCAAGAGCCGCTAATTTCGCATTAACGACCATTGACTGCGGTCGCTTGATTTCAACAGGGTTTTTGACAATTATCTCAATCAGGATTGGAGCCCAGATCGTTTATACCTTGACTCCGTGATTATTTGCTGCGCGTCGCGAAAATGCGTGGTGTCAAGAACCCACAAATAATGAAAGCAAGAGGAAGGGCTATCTCTCTAACAGGCACAATAACACTTCCCCCTCACTGAAAATGTAGTGACCAACACCACGTAAACAGATAGATAGATAGATAGATAGATAGATAGATAGATAGATAGATAGATAGATAGATAGATAGATAGATAGATAGATA
>CAEGAE010029627.1:0-19455 GCA_903067095.1 Girardinus metallicus | reverse complement strand
TTGATTGGCCTCTCCAAATTGTCCCTAGGTGTGAGTGTGTGAGTGCGTGGTTGTTTGTCCTGTGTGTCTCTGTGTTGCCCTGCGACAGACTGGTGACCTGTCCAGGGTGACCCCGCCTCTCACCCGGAACGTAGCTGGAGATGGGCACCAGCACCCCTCCCGACCCCATTAAGGGACAAGGGTGAACAGAAAATGGATGGATAGATGGTTTGATGCATCGTGTAACCGGAAAAATAATATAAAAATAATAATAAAATAATATAAAACCAGCGTGACTGCGAGCGCAAGAGCTCCTCACCGGGCTGAACCTGCATGATGAGTGATTAGCGCTGGTTCTTTAATCACTAATGCACCGGCCAATCGGGAACAAAATTTATCAGCGCAGACAGAGCCGGGCGCTGGGCAGCGTGTTGAGATGGGAAAAGCCGCACAAAATTTGTCTACGAATATAAACCTCTCGCTTAACGCACCTCTGAAAGCGCGACTACAAGTTATTTATGCTGTTCACGTAGAGCTGCGCAACCACTACCTTGATCAAAAACTCTGTAAAGAAACATAATTCATCACAGGGGGTTGATGTAAATATCCATACAGGTCAGCCTGTGTCCAGTTTGAGTGAGGCGCGAGCGATCCGCGAAGAGGTTAGCTTAATCCAGCTGCTGCAGCGTGCAAGGCAATGCGCAGAGGCCCAGGTGGTGTGATTGGTCCGACTTTAAATGCATAAACAATAAACCTATCTTCTTTTAGGAATAAAACTGTTTAGCCAGTGAAACGCTCAGAGCAACGGAGACTCTTGCAATTCGGCTTAGAAAAAAAAAATAGCGATTTTTTAAAACTATTATTATTTTCCTAAAAACATAAACAAGAAAGGCTTAGCCAGGCCTATAATACACTGGGGGAAACCATCTTTCATCAGTTGAGCCAATGTGGGTCTCATGGAAGACGACTGAGGAGGACACCACTGTTGGACATTGTAAAGAAGCAAGTCTGGAATTTGCCACAATGCATATTAACAATCCACAGAGCTTCTGGGAAAATGTCCTCGGACAGAGGACACCAAAGTGGAGCTTTTAAGGCGAGGCACATTAGTTCTATGTTCAGACGTAAAAATGAAGCATACCGAGAAAAGAACATTGTTTCTACTGTGAAACATGGAGAAGGCTCGGTTATGATCAGGGGATGCTCCTTGCATCGGCCTCAGTGTGTCTTGAATCTCACTATAAGCCTTACCCACAACGTTTTTTAAAAAACTGGAAACATACCTCTGGAAACATACCTCTATAAGCCGCTGGTATCTCCGCCACTCTCGGTTTTCCTTAATAAATCTGCTATTATCTGCTGTGTCTCCAATGCCGAACCGTGGATTCGTTCACGCCGAGCTTATGTGCAGCGGCTATCAATCTGTACTCCCAGATCGATAACCTTCAAATTAAAAGTGGCATCATATGAATTTCTTCATGTGGTTTCCATGATCAGGGGATATGAGTTTGAAAACATTTCTCCGTCGTGTCTGCTATCAATGTGTTATCATGCGTTATCATATGCTTGTTCTAAATGAAAATTAGCACTTTCTTCTTTGATTTACAATTTTGACTTCCAATGATTCACTTCCTGCTAAAGAGCCCCCTGGCAGTTGAAGAAAAATCCACAGAAAAGCCGCACCGTGCTATTAGCCGCATGGTCCAAAGCGTGGGAAAAAAGTAGCGTCTAACAGTCCGAAAAAATACGGTAAATATGGGACTTGAATTACTTCTAACATTAAAGTTCTTTAAGCAGTTTAATTGTTAATTTTCACACCAACATGGATAATGACCACAATCTAAAACTATAACATTTGTAATATTTCAGGTGAAACATAGAAAAAGTTGTGGAACCACATTGACATTTTATGGAAAAGTCTCCTGGGTCTACAGATATGTTTGCAGTTAACAAGAACCTTTTCGTTAAGATGTTATGGCAACCCACCAGTGAGCATGTAACACCATGCCAGCTGTTCCCGGTGAGTTATTGAGTGGTTTCACTGTGCGAACTGAAAGGGCGTGAATATAACTGAGGGCGTTGCTGCACACACACACATGCACCCCTGCACACAGCCAGCCGGTTTCTCCCTCTAGAAACTCTAGAGAGTTAAAACGGACACATTGTTTTTACAAGATCAGACACACAATCCATTACCTGAGTAAAGGGCAACTATATTTTGCATGTTACTGTTATCAAGTCACAAGTGGCCCAATGTAATCTTCCAGGCACAGCTCACCTTCTGTTCTCTGTGCATGAGGAGGTCCACACCCTCAGGCTGCAGGATGACTCATTCTGGACACATGTGGATAGGAACTGGGAAGAATACAAAAATAATAATCTGTATGGAACTTCAGAGAACTTCCATCATTCATGTTAGCAGTGATCAGACCACAGGATGGATTTCCCCCTCTGAATCTGTATCTCACCTCTCACACACTCACTACGGCTCCACTGGGCGTCTCCCTGAACCTACTGAGAAGCTACTAACACCCCCCATCCTCCCCGCATCCCCTGACCTGCTTCTGCCTCAACCCTTACACCTTTTTACATCTAGCTCTTCTGCATTACTTATAGTGTCACTGTTTCCATGGAAACTAATGATGCCCTCTCTACTCCATGATGCCGATGTAGACAGTCTGCTGATGTCCTCACCATGTATGTATGGAATAATAATACTAATAATCTCCTTCACTTTCCACCAGAGTCATACCCAGAGATGTTGTTTAAACCAAGTTCTTACACGTTCTCCTGGTCTTTATTGAATTTTAAAATCACATGAAGTCTATCTCAGGTAAAGTACAAAGCATGAAATGCTCCTTCATGTTATTATGCAGGAGTAGCAAATTTAAACTTGGCCAGAAGAAGTGCTGTAGTTTTCTCAGACCGGAGAGTAGAGCAGATCGGTGAGCTGAAAGAAGGCTCCTACACGTTGCTCATATTTAAGACAAATTCAGCTGTTTGCTCATTTTCCCGGCAAACAGTCATGTGGAACCTACAGGAGCGCCACGCATCAAACAAAGTAAACTTAGCAGCTGTGTGTTTTAGCTTTGTGCTCAATGCAAACGTGATGGCCCAATAATGCCACTGCCATGAACAAACTGTACAAACTTTGCATAAAATGGAGACTTTTAAATATAGTAAACAGATTTTTGTTCTCTGGGTGTGTTCATTTCTGACTGAAATACATTATTTTATGCCTCTATTTATTTTGCTGCTTAATTAACAATTTAATAAGAACATTCATGGTTTATACTGAAGTAAAATTATATTACTTTTGAGTTGATTCTATAAAATCTTATTGTAAATAAGTTTTTGTTAAAAGTTGGTTTTAGTTTAAAAGGCCACTTTGAGGTTTATGCAAATGAGAACGTGCAGTGCTGGAGCTGATAGCGAAGGAGAAAGTGAAGCAAAATGTGTTGCCACAAGGTTAATTTCCCAAGTTTCTTTCGCCTTTTTCTCATCTCATGAACGAGTGAAACTTGGGAAACTAGCCTTGCGGCAACACACAAGCAACTATGTTGACTTCAGTTGTTATAAAAATGTTGTATATATGAAACATGACTTAAAGAAATTTGACTTTGTAACTTAACGCCTTGAAATTGGGCCTCTTTCCAGTATGCAGTTATCAATTTCTAGCAGTGTTGGACTGTATAGAACTATTTCATCATATGATGCATGGTTCCACCAGGTGTTAGATAATTGGCTCTGCCGCTAGTCTGAAGGAGTTTATAGAGGAGTCACAGGAACAGGCCGCTCTGTAAGATGGAGCTTCGTCAGAGCAAATGTTCAGGCACCTCAGAATGACAAGCAGGGGAGAGTCGAGGATTTAATGCATGAAAAAAATGAAAGCAACGCTCCTGGGATGTTTTTGATAAAGGAATAACATTATAACATTATGTAAAGTTCAAAAAAGTTGATTTCACAAAATAGCCCCTCTCTAAAGAAAATTATTACAATGGCTAAATGGATTATTCCAGTGCAAGATTACAAAATAGCCTCAGTCATGGCATTTTTACATACTTTTCCTCATTTTCTAGGGGGAAACGTTAGGACAATACCAAGGGCCCTTGACTGACAGGGGGCCGTCCCACAAAAAATAGTTTTTCTTATAGAAATAGAAAAAAATTGGGGGCCCTGTCAATTACAAAATTAACCATATAGTGTTTTTAAAAGTTTTATCAGTAAAATGTTACCCCCTCCTTGACCAAAAATCATACATCTATATTTTCACTGAACCACCTGCATCTACCTGAAATAGTTCATTCCTGCTTAGCTCAGTTGACAGTGTTTAGCAGCAGTCATTACAAGATAAGAGCGACTGTGGGAGTTACTGTGCTGCCTAAAAAAAATAATAAAATCAGGTTTTCAAAGAGAGAGAAAAAGACAAGAGTGTCAATTTATAACCCAGTTTTTCTCCGAGAGGTGAGTAGACTGAGAGATTATCAACCATTTAGATATTTAGCGTAGCTAAAGACTAAGCTAAATCATTCAATGAATGAAATGGCATTCATTCATTAAATGCCATTTCACTAGCATTTAATGAATGAAGGAAAGAATTTAACATCATATTCATATATTTAACATGTCCCTGTACCTCTTACCACACTTGACAGAAGAGTCAGTCAGCAGCAGCTCTAATCCCGATACCAGCATAATCCCTCCCCTCTGTCACAGTGACAAAGGTGAACAACTCTATGTTCAGTAACAATCAAGTTGGCATCATTCCAGGGATTTTTCCCATCACTCTACTCTCTTTACAATTACACAACAAAAACTATGTATTTATTACATTTATGACTGTTTCGTGTAAAATTCATTAGCAGTGAATATTGTGCTAGTATCAGAATTGAACCACAGAAACAAAAGAACAAACAAATACACAATTAACTAAAGCATCCTATGAAACCAAGCAAAAATAACTTTAACTTAGCACAAACAATAATAAGTGAATATTTAAGTGACAAAATTAACTAATTAAAATCAACTTGAAACAGCAAAGTCTCCCCCCTTCAGTCTTTTAAAAAACAAATGGTATGCTCCAGGTTTCCTCCTCCAGGTGGTCTGTAGTTGCAGCACTTCAAACAAAAGAACAAGTGTGAGTAAACCATTCAGACAGACATTAACTAAAGTGTGCACTCATTAGAAAATGTATGTCTAAATGAAATATCTCACTTGAGCATGCTATAAGCTGTCACTAATATAAAGAAAAAATAAATACTAACACGATGTGGTTAGTAGGAGCATCCACCACAGACAACATTTGTTTCTCAGTAATCACTGCTGATGCTTACTTTACTGGTAACTGTGGAACAGTTGATTTTCTTTTGCCAATATTTACCCACTTAATCACTTTTATTGTTTATTTTCTTTTTGACATTTGGATGTTTATAAGTTGAATAGTTAAAACGGTTTTGTTTTCCTTTATGAAGCAACAGAAATATGAATTGCAAAACAATTGTGAAACACATTACCCTGCAGACAGAAATCACAGGGTGTTTGTGGCTCATGGCAGTGCAGTCGCCTTTCCACTGACTGCTTTTCTCATCTCGCAAAGTTTCCTTCCCCTTTTAGCTTCATACCCACTTGAAGTTTTAGAACCACCTCCATTTTGTTCTCTCTTTGGACTAATTTGTGTGAATGCTGAATGTGAGTACGTGGCGTTTCCAGAGGGAGCAAAAGGAGAGAAGGTTCTATAGGTGGTCTGGCACATTAAGTCCTGCTTTTTTAGTAAAAAACAAAAACAGATGACCATTTTGTTTCTATTCTATTCTACTGTGTTAAGTTGAGTTAAAGGAACACTGTGGAGCCTGCTAATTCTTTGCTAGGCCTTTGCCTCTTACACCTTCCCCGCCCAGTTCTCCTCTGGCCACCCTGCGTTTTTTATGACATGACATCAAACCACAATGCATTGCACTGTTTGTAGTTTACCCAAGGTCTCCATGGCGATAAAAACCGGCTCGGCCCCCTTATTCAAATTGAACCGGAAACCAAGATCATTTTGGGCCAATCTCTGCGCTCTGGAGTGACATAATGGAATTTTTGGGGGTAGAACGCAAGCGAGGTCTGGCGCTGCGCATAGCGGACGTGCCATCGGGAAAAGACAATGTCATAGGCGCGCAGAGGAGACACATCAGAACCCCTGAGGCGCACCACCTGAAGTTCTGGGCATACAGAGAGACTGCGCACACAGAGGACACAGATTAAGTGTTCGAATCGACTCCCCCCCGCCCTCTGTCTGTATTGAAACGACTCGCAGCCCCTCATGTGAGGGTGTAGAATGGAAACAACTCTCTACCCGGTTCCCGTGGTGAACAGCATCAAGAGCACGATGATGAAGAAGGAGATCAGCCTGAACCAGGAGGACCAGAACTCAGAACTGAAGCCGAACCCGCTCCGGGACACGGGTGGAATTATACACTCGCAGGATTTGGGACTCCTAAAACTAGCCTCTCCGGACCTGGAGCGTCTCATTATCCAGTCTCACCCGAACTCTCAGTTCCTGTTTCCGAAGTCGGCCAGTGAGGAGCAGGAATTCGCGGAAGGCTTTGTCAAGGCGCTTGAGGACCTTCACAAGCAGAACCAGCTGAGCGACGCAGGATGCGTATCCGTGGACCGGCTGGAGCTCCTCGGATCCCCCAGCACCGCCGGATCCACGGGGCTCCAGTCGTCAGACCTCCCCGTCTACACCACCCTGAACGGCTACGCCGCGGCTCCGTTGGGCGCCGCCGCCATTAACTACTCCACGGACACCATCCCCTTCCCGCCACCGCCTACCCACGCGGCCAGCGCGCAGCAGCAGGCAGCCGCCGCGGCGGCGCTGTCACGGCTCCAGCAGTCCGTCAGCGCAATGAAGGACGAGCCGCAGATCGTCCCGGACATGCAGAGCTGCGGGGACAGCCCTCCACTATCTCCCATCGACATGGACAACCAGGAGCGCATCAAGGCGGAACGGAAAAAGCTGCGGAACCGGATAGCCGCCTCGAAGTGTCGCAAGAGGAAGCTGGAGAGGATCTCACGGCTGGAAGAGAAGGTCAAAACCCTGAAGACGCAGAACACCGAGCTGGCCTCCACTGCCAGCGTGCTGAGGGAGCAAGTGGCCCAGCTGAAGCAGAAGGTGATGAGCCATGTCAGCAGCGGATGCCAGCTTTTACCAAACCAGGTGCAGGCATACTGACGCTCTCCTCCGGGGAACTGGATACTCTCCTATAATCAACATTATTTCCTGTAACCACGGATCTTACCACAGACTTAAGGTGAGGCCGTTATTGCGCATGCCCACAGATCTTGACAAACCAAACTTGCACAGCGATCGACATGAACTATCACCTGGAAACGAAGCAGATGTGGATCCCAACTGCCTGGATTCAACAGGAACCCATTGTTTACCAAGCCGTGTAGCAGTCCGCCCCTGTCCGGTGCACCGGAGCGGAACAAACAGAGCCCAGGGTCTCACCAAGTGCTCTCATCTACAATGTAATAGAATATCTTACCTGTTTACAAGCACTTAATAACGATAACTATATTTTATTTACTGAAACATTTAGTCTTATTTCCACCTTCTTTACTTGGTAAAAAGAAGCCCTATTATGTGTCTTGTTGAATATGTTGTCAGTAATCATTGTATTGCTCACTGTAGGGTTTGCTGCTGAGCTCTACAGTCGCCATACTTTTATGAATGTATGAATGTGTATGAACTGATAACGTCTGTCTACAAGTGTACTGGACCACCGTCCTTCTGACATCTATTAAATTCACTACATTATTTAACCTCAAGCGTCGTGTGAGTCAGTAAGGGGAGAGTTGTTTACAATTACGATGAATCACTTCTTGTTTTTGCTGCATGGGCCAAAAATTATCGGTATAAAGAACATTTAGGCCACGAAAAAAAAAAAACTTGTTTCCCTGTATAAACGCAGAATAATTATGTAAATTTAAAATTCAACATTTTTATTGCAGTAATGTAGGCGGACTTATGTTTGTAGATCCGTAACATCCGTCTTTTTATGAAAGGTGCTACTGTCCTACTTTCTGAAAAACACGAGAACTGCGAGACAAAAACTGCGTTGTACAAAACAACTTCGATACTAAGAAGATTTAAGTAAGTGAAAAAAGGCTTACCTTTACAAATTACAAAAAGTGTCTGTATATATCAAATGTGTCCGAATTTAACTTTGACCCTAAACCTGGTCAAGCTCAAGTAAATTTCAGTCTGCAAAACAACTGCCCTCTGCTGGCTAAAATATTAACTGATAAACATTTTAAAGAATAAGAATACTTTAAGACTTAAACTTTGTGATTTTCTTCTACTTTGTCATAAAAACAAAACAAAATAAGCATTTTGGCATGCGAGTTTTGTTGGAGGATGTAGTTTAATAATGTCTTCAGTTTTTTCCTCTAACTCAACATTTCCAATTTCAGAATGGGGGAAAAAATAACTGAAGCCTGAATTCCAAGTAAGAAAGTTGGAGATATGGAAATCCAACATGGCTGCCATGCATTTAAATCTTTGATAGCAGCAGAAAACAATAATTGGGGAAAATAGGACCGCAATAATCAAAACAAGAGTCATTTCTTACAAATAAGTTGTGTTCTACATGTGACAAGAGTTTGTTGTATTGAGCATCTTCCAAACCTTCAGGAGTTATGTCTCAAGAAACTAAAGTTGGACATTTTATGCCACAACACCAACAGAAACAACACTGGAAGTAACCTAAGCAACATGGCAGTGGTATGAGCGGGACTTTTCTTTGACTGAACTTGTTGTTTTTTTAAGATGCATAAAATTGAAAAGAGTTTTAAATATGAATCATTTTGGACACAAAAACTTCAGGTGTTTGCCAAAAAGCTACAAAAGAAAGCAAAAGATAAATCAGGTTTTTATTTTTCATTATCACAGTCAGAAAAAAATGAACAAAAGAATGTCTTTAGCTCTAGTATTTGAGATTATTGTAAGATTGTGTGATTCAATCTATCTACACTCTCCAATGATAAAAAAGCAGGTAGTTGATAACAAGAACATGTGACTTTAATTGTATAGACTAAGCCAGAATTCATTCTCATGCAAATCTGCAAGGAAATCTGAATGTTGCCCAATCCATTTTGAAGGGCTGTTTGTTCCAGTGCATCTTGGAACTTGTAGTTTTGTCTCAAACCCAAATTTCTCAACTTTTAGTGCGATGCAAGAAAAAAAAAGACGGCTGCCTTTCTCAGTAAGAAATAGAGTGATGGTAGTTCCACTGAATGAACTAACACCACATTTTAAGACACAAAGGTTTCTTAAGACCCAAAATAGAAAACCAGAAAATATTTAAGACTTTTAGGATTTATTTATTGGATTAGAATGTGAACGTGCAGAAATCCTGATTTTGCAATGCCAGCATGTTCAACTAAAATGAACACCTTCTGATTATAATAATTTAAAGTTTTATAATGTGTTATTTTTCCCCAAATCAGCAAAATCTCCATGAAAAAACTAAGATCTTGTGAACAACAATAGACCCAACACAAACCTCCTGCTTTTATTACGGTTTATTGATTCCTTACTTTAGTAAACCTGGTATTACAGAATTACAGCACAGTTCACACAACTATTATCTGACAGGAAGGATGTTTCTATTTACAGTTAGGATTTCTGCCATGGAGGATTGAAGGAGAACAGGACTGATATGTTTTTTTACTCTTCAGCAAAGTTAAAACTGTAGCAAAACACAATAAATAAATATAATGATAATTAAAAAAAAAATCAGTAAACAAGTCAAATGTGAACAAAAATAATCAAAATCACTTTTTGATGAAGAAGTCAGAGTATTCAGGTAACCTGCAGGACTGATTTCCCTGTCTGACAGCAGACAGGCTCAACAGAACATTTCTAAACAGCAGTCGAGGAACTTGGACCCTATATTTATTCAGAATACTTAAAAAAAAAAAATCCTGAAAATGCTCTTTATTCAGTTACTTTTAGTCACACGCGTCTTGTGTTACAAATCTAAGTTGTCTTAATAACAGTGGAAAAAAATAGTAGTCATAGCAGTTACAAAACTGATATCAAAAGACAAACATACTCCTCACTAAAGCTACTTGAGCATGATAAGTTCTCACATTGGAATGTTTTAATGCCCTACTCTCCCCCCTCAAAAGGAATCATCCTTCACGCTGCTCTGCTAACACTCATACGAGCAGAAGTCCTGGAAAACTTCAGGCTGCTGAATATGAACAAACATCTCCTCAAAACATGCAGAATGTAATGCATAATCTTAAATACTACAAAAAAAATAAGTTAGATCATAAATAAGAAAATAAATAATTCATGTGAAACACTTGGCGCATGCCTCAGCGATTTTGTGACTGCATGAGTTGGTTAGCAGTAAAAACAAGTGCAGACACATCCTTTACCGCATCGGCAGAAACCAAAGCAGACAGCCTCAAAAATCCCAACATGTTCTGCAGAAAACAGACAGATCGGTTCTGATGGCATGCCAGACTATCTGGGGGTTCTGATAGTCCATTTAGTCTCTGGGTCAATGTGTCCCTTCACCTCTTCATCAGAACCTCATCTTCTTCCCACCTACTTCCATTTTGTACCAGCAAACAAACCATTTCATTTCCACTTGACCGATGTGCATCATTTTATGTCTATCGATAAATAGGAAGAATAATGGAAGGAAGATAAAAAAATATATAGCTCTGATCATACATGTAGTCTAATTTAATTCGGTATAATTTTTGTAAGATTTTCAATGGAACACAATTCTCATGGATTAGAATTTTTCCAACCATTTGGACCACTTGGTTCTTATGAAATTATTCCTTAGAAATGATTTATAGAAGTCATATCCCAGACTCCAATGTCTCTCTCTCTCGGTTTCTAACTGTACAGCCAAACAAAGATGTAAAAAAGATGTGGCAAAAGCAAATGAGATGGATTAGCAGAGCTTCCCAACAACTGATGGAGTAATCCAGGACATGTTACTGGGGAATATCATCTCTGCTGCCTGGATACTGAGCTGTTAGGATCTCACGACAGCCATGATACTGTCATACAGCAAACAAGTTTCAGGCAGAGGCTTCTTCAAATTTGTTGCAAGACTGACTGCTACTAGCGATCCTTTGTGCCTGCAGCATCACCTTCAACAACTCTTTGAAGATACTTGGATGATGAGTTAAGACATTTAATTTCCTTTTAGGATAAATAAGTTGTTTTT
Organism: Girardinus metallicus; assembly: GCA_903067095.1. Lineage (NCBI taxonomy): Eukaryota > Metazoa > Chordata > Actinopteri > Cyprinodontiformes > Poeciliidae > Girardinus > Girardinus metallicus. Next base: position 8,233 of record CAEGAE010029627.1, on the reverse strand, counting down.
TTTTAATTGAATTAAATAAAATTATTCCCTACAGCAGGACATAAAAAGTTCCTATTACTGGTTGTTAAAGTGGGTACAAGACGTACCCGTGGCTGAGAACAGATTGATGCATGATTGGTACAAAATGTTCTGTGATGCACGGAAGGAAACAACTAAAACTGTAGAAGAGTGGAATGGCGAATGGAGGAATGACCAACACCCACTATATGCACTGAATAAAAGCTGTGGGGTGTCAAGGGTTAAACACCAGAAACTTTTCACACCCATCTGGCATTTTAAAGTACTAGAGGGAGTGGGAGTGATGAGAGTTAAACCAGTAAAATCAACAGCTCATACAAATAAACCAGTCAGAAGAAGCGTGAAAACATCAACAACATGCAGCTCTGACAGCACAAGCAGGAATCCAACCACCGCTTCACAATCAGTTTACATGGATACTGTAAATATCTGCATTTTAAAATGCATATTTATTGACATTTATAGATATTTATAAAATCTTGAGTGGCCAGAGACATTTGATATTCTCCTACTGTGATGTATGACAGAGTCAATGCTCAACAAGTTTTATAAAAGCATCAAACATCCAGGTTATGCTGTTCCTTATCCAGGTGCAACCAGAATGTTGACTTTAATTTTTCATAGAGATTTACTATATGCTTTTGCTCTCAAAAGTAAAAACACCTTTGTTAAGATGCTAGGTTTGTGTGAAATAAAGAAAACTATGATCAAACGATCACTTTTACCACCTCTAGTCCAACAGGCATCCTGTTCAATTCAACTGGAAACAAACATCTGTTAGAGGGGAAGATAGAAAACAAAAAAAAAAATATTATCTAGTTGCATGAATGTGCAAACCCTGAAATGGTACTTTTGATTCAGTCTTCCTAACTTCATCACTATATAAATCATAGTACATTTGATTAAATGTAAATAACATTCAGCTGTTCTTGAGATAAATTTTTCCCTAATGTTGTTACCAACATCTTTAGCTGTAGCTCTGTAGAACAGATCAAAGGTGCCAGTCAGAAGATGGTACAAGAAAATCCTCAGCATTACATTCAAATCATGGCACAATGAAAACAGATATAAACAAAATAGGGACAACAGCCATGTTCTGTTAACAGGACATTTCTCCAAAACCAATGAAGCTATGATGCTGAACTGGGACAGTGAGGTTGCCAGTCTAACAGCAACACGGAAAGAGCTGCAGGGAAACGTGCTGGGTGTACTATATGTGATAACAAGCAGAAAAAGGAGCTGGAATGTCAGACTCCTGCACATATCCAGAACTTCCACTACCATCTGATAAAACACAAATGGATTTTTTGGGCCACAATAACGGCAAGTTTCAATAAAAGAACTTCATACCCACAATGAAACATGGTGCTGGCAGCATTATGCTGTGGGATTGCTTATCTTCAGAGAAAGATGCTTTTTGTCACAGTGGGTGAGATTATGCACAGCTCCAAATAAAACGCCGAAGTGTCTCCTAGATAGCTGAAGCTGAAGGTGGATTTGATGTGTTAGCATCACTGTGAGTCTGAGGAAAATGCCTTCACCGGAGCCAAGAAATGAATCTGAATCCGAGAAGGGCTGTGGAAAACATATGTCCTCACAAGTGGATAGATTTGGAGAACTTTAATACATCTGAGTGGGTAAATATTACTAAAGCCTTGTAAACACATAGCTGGGTCTTTATAAAATCAAATATGTCTGCCATAATGTTTAAAAAAGTAATATTGTACACATGGGATCAGTTTCAGAAAACATTTAATCTACATGGACCCAAACAGATCCGTCTGTGAGTTTTGGTTTTAAACATGCCAAACCCATAGGGGGCAGTGTAGCGCAATGCTACAACCTATCTCAGCCAATCAGGTTGCTTCAAAACAACGAAAGCTTCCTACTAGGAAGAAAACGTGGTGTCAGGAGTGTCATTTGGTTAGACAAGTATATAGGTTGAACTACTTTTAATCAGATCATTAAAACATATTATGTCGGTTGGGAATCGTGTCAAAACAAATATGTGGATATATTTGGCGCATTATTTGTGCAGACTGTAAATGTCTGTTTTCCAATGTACACACACTCACACACACACAAATAAGGAGAAACGTAAAATTCTCCTTATTATGGTAGGAGTTCTTATAAATAATCGTTTTTAGTGATATTAAACAGTTTTTGTGTGGATGAAAAGCCAAAACGTGAAAAATTTGTATTTTTTTCCCAGATTTCTAGTCTGTTTGGACTAGGCCTAAACCAGGTTATGGAGAGCCAAGACTGAATGTTTAAAACGAATCACAAGAAGCTTCAGCAAAATATTAGCGTAAGGGTGTGAAAATGTATGCATCTGGGTTGTTGCACTTTTCTATTTTTTTTCTTTTACTAAAGCAGATTTGTTTTCAGTTGGATTATACAGGATGTATGTCTCATTAATAAATAAAAATAATTTGAGATAATTTATCCCGGCCTTTTTTTAAGTCACAAAACCCTACATTTTAAACATAGGTTTGAACACTTTTCAGATCTATTGTAACTATATATCTTGAAGCTAAATATTTAAATGAATTCAACAATTTCTTAATTTGAGAACAACTCTGCCTGAACATCGAACTTAGGTTCAAAATCTCCCTAAAAGACCACCACTAAAAAGAGGATTTCAGATCCTCCAAAACACACCTACATGAATCGACTTCAGCAACAAACACCTTTTCAGAGGGACAATAATTACAACTGTTGCACATCTGGTAACAAACAGCTTAGTGTGTTTAAGAAGTTTGTGAAAGAGTCAGGGAATGTTGCTGAGCAGAAGGACAGCCCCTGGAAGGCCCATCTCTGGGCAGACTCTGCTCCTGGTGTGGGGCTATGGCAGTGTTTATATGCAGGGACGTTTTGCATCTGCATATTAAAAAGAACAAACAGCAAGATCCAGACTAAAAAAACCTTGAAAAATCAGGACAAGCAGTGTGGGGGTGTGCGTGCATGTGTGTGTGTGCATTCAGCAAGCGCAATCTTGGTGAGACCTCTGTGGCTGCTCATTTAGCTGTGGCCCCTGTTTGGCTCCGGTGACTGTTGGGTCGTTGTTGTCCAGAGTCTCTGTCATCCTTTCACAGATGATGTCCACCAGTCGCTCGAACGTCTGCTTCACATTGATGTTGTCTTTAGCACTTGCTTCAAAGAACTCAAAACCTGTCAAACGTAGATGGAGGAACCAAGCTGTTAACGTAGACAAGCAGTGAGCTCCGGCACAATGTGTCATTGTTGAACACAATACATTGATATCCAGATCTTTTTCACTATTTATCAGAATACAATCGCATGCTTTTGTGTATTATATTGAAATCTTTTGTGATTTCAATATAATACATATATTGTAAAGTAACTATAAGTTACTTTATCAACTCAAAGTAACTTATAGTTGTGAAGGTAAAGGAAATGACAAATGGTTCTCAAATTTCTTTACAACCACAAAAAAGAAGTGGTTGAACAAGAATATGTCCTTTCTTATCTGAAACATGTCCAGCTCAGATCTGACATTTTCAAAATCTCAATTACACATATAGCTGGACTTTATCTGGGCTATTTTGATGCATGGCTATATACTGATCTAAACTGTAGATCTGGTTCCATGTGTAGGGTTGATGTCCTGCCGAAACAATTGGATCTAATCAATTATTTAAATAATCCACTAATTTAGTAATTGGGTAATCATTAATTGAGTCTAAAGATTCAAAAAAATGTAATTTGCTGAAAGAACCACCTCCTCAGAGCAGTAATGAAGCCAAAATTGTACAAAAAATACATACATTCTTCATTTAAGAAAAAAACCCTTGTCTGTAAATATGTTTTACCTAGAATGTCGCAAGTGATAGTTTTAGCTTGACCTGGTTCAAATTCTGTAAAAAAATAAAAATAAAAAAATCTATCAAGTAACTTTTGCTATCATTTATTAATGAGTTCATTCAAAATGAATCACCAGACCAGCCCTACACTTTATTGATGTTAAGTCCAGCAGAAAGGCTTGATCTGTTCATGTGTTGAAAGATTTTTAGCTGCAGATGATTCCTTTGCTACAAATTATCAAATGTTCACTAAAATAGTGTTTGGAGAATAAAATGTTTATTTTGTTAGCTAAGGGAAGGAATTTAATTATTTTTATTTTTCAATGTATTAACATTGCATAAAAAAGGAGAAAGTGGTTAAATTAAAAATCTTTAGAGTGCATCAACTTTTTTATCCAATTAATCGTTAGAATAATCACTAACTAAAATAATGCTTAGTTGCAGTCCTACTTCAAAGTGCTGTGTACTAAGAGGTGCTACATTACCAAGCTGCTCTGACAGCTGGCGCCCCCTGTTGGACCCCACCACCCGTTCATCCTCCATATCACACTTGTTTCCCACCAGGAGGACCTGGGCGTTGTCCCATGAGTAAGTCTTGATCTGGGTCGACCTGTCAACACAAACACAAGGCTCCTTCATTTTCTTAATGACTTCAGCGACCTTCCTGGGAAAGGATAAACACAAGCTTCTTCTATAAGGTACAATCAATAAAAATATTGATGACTCTGTGGAACAGACATTGTGATTAGAATTTCACGTATATCTTAATATATTCTGCTTAACATGTCTGTTTCCAGAAACCGAGAGGAATGTAAGGTCTTCCAAGCAGCAGAGAGCTGAATAAAAAACTGAAACAGATGGAGTCACTACTTTCCTACAAACAGACGTACGTCTCAGAAGTTATAAATCGTGAAAAAGTTTAATATTTCTCCTCTTTCATTTCAGAACGTGAAATTTATCTATGATATAGATCCATTTTACATGGAGTGAAATACTTGAAGCCTTTATGTCTTGTAACTGTGATGATTATGGTTTAAAGATTATGAAAACCCAAAGTTAAGTATCTCATATAGATCCTACAAATGTCTGCTGGACATTTTCTGACTCAGGCCTCTCTTTGTGAAGCTCCCTAAAAATTCTTGACGGGATTCTGCTGCTGTACTTTTTCCTATCCCACTTTTACCTTCCACTCAACTTTCTATGAATATGCTTGGATGCAACACACTGAACAACCAGCTGCTTCAGCATTGACCTGCTGTGTCTTCCCCTCCTTGTGGACGGTGTCCATGACTGTCTTCAGTCCGTCTGTCCAGTTAGTAGATTGTGTAGCGTTTTTGAGTAAACCTTCAGCTGTTTGCAGGTTAATTAGCTTATCATGGTGTGAGTTTCACCATGAGATTCCAATATTTGCCCTTCCATGATATTCTAATCTTTTTAGCAGCACATGTACCCGTCTCTTACCAGTCTTGCACAGCATTAAAGGACTCCTCGTTGGTGATGTCGTACATGAGGATGAAGCCCATTGCTCCCCTGTAGTAGGCTGTGGTGATCGTTCTATAGCGTTCCTGACCAGCAGTGTCCTGCACACACACATGGAACCAAAACACATTCCATAGATTACTGAATGCATACAGAGATATCAAGATGAGTGAGTATAAAATAAGATAACTAATAAAAAAAAAAAAAAACATTAGCAGTAAAGCCAAAGTGTGACTTTAACACTATGTTCTGGTCCCTAATGTAATAAGCAAGCAGAATCGGGCATGCTTCAAGGGTTCTACCGTTAAATCCTAATGATGAAATGATTCTGACCAAAGAGGCAGATGTTTCACAGCTGGAAGTTATATGAGAACCTGACCAGACAGCTCGCATCAATGGTCATAAAAAGCAGCTAATGTGGACCATCAGTAGGATTAATGTGAAGTTTAAAGGTCAGTTGAATTTAAAAGTTGAAATGTCTGAATACTGAAACTGGGGACTTGTAATAACTTAGGAATGTTTTGAGACACTTTTGCGTTTGATTTATTAAATATGAAACATCTAAGATTTGAACAGTTTAATACATAACCACAAATTGACTGCTTCTATCTGACAAGTAAATATTACATTTTGATAACCATTTTACAATTAGTGGCAAAATAATGAGTAATAGAACTTTTAATAAAACTAATGGTTACAGCTGCAGGCTGTACATCCTGCATACTGTTAAAATGCAATAGCTTTATAGAACAGTAATAACTCAGTCCACATCTCATTAGTTTTGAAGGGTCAGTGTGACTGTGTGTGATTGAACTCATTCATCAGTGATGAGTTGGACGTTGCAGACTCAGTTTTAGGCTGGGATGTACAAACTCAACATATGAATTTCATTTACTATTATTATTTTTGTTCTTTAAGGTTTTATTGTCTCTGGTGTCCTTTATTTTTGATAGTGGTCAGACAGGAAAGTGGGTATGAGAGAGAGGGAAGACAAAGACAAAGGTAATCAGGCTGGGACTCGAGCCTGTGACGGCCACGTCGAGTCAGACTAATACATGGGTTGTGCTTCACCCCTGCACCACTGCAGCGCCCCAACATGCAAATTTCCTCCCCTTACGTTATAGTTTTAAATTCAAGCCATTAGCTTTTTAAACAAAAACATCTCTTTCATCCTCTTACAGCTTACTTGTTAGATGTCATCTGCCTGTTTGAAAAATAAAAAGTAAATTCACATAAAAAGGCGATATATGAACAAAACTAAATTCTCAGTTCTGTTTGTGACCACTAGAAGGACCCAGAGGTCCCGTTCAGACCAGAATCCGACTTGTTCAGGGTAATACTGAGACAGCAGTGATGGCAGGTGTGGACCACATTTAGAGGTGGTGGAGAAAGTACTCAAACAATGTACTTAAGTAAAAGTACAAATACACAGACAAAAATGTACTCTAGTAAAAGTAAAAGTACCACATTAACATTTGTACTTGAGTAAAAGTAAAAAAAGTACTGGCTTTTAAAAATACTTAAGTATTAAAAGTAAAAGTACTCACTGAATGCTTTACCTAATTGTTAATACAATATCATTAAGTGTACCTATCATATTTAATTTTAATACATCAGAAATGTGCCATTTTAATGAACAATGCCGCAGATAAAGCATGTTTTTATTGTATTTACTCTCTGTAACATAGTTTAGACTTAGATATGTGATTCTATGCATCATAATTTCAGGGATGGAAACATCTCGTCTCCTGTCCTAACATAGCATGAACTTCACTTTTTTGCCACAAGTAGCATTTATTTTGAAAGAAATCCAACAGAAAGGGGATGGAAAGAAGGTGGGTGGGAGAGGACATGCAACCAAGGAGTCATGTAGCAGTGTTGTAATCAAGATCGCCTAACCCAAGACCAAGTCAAGACCAAGACCAGCACCCCACGCTACATGACACAATAAAATTAAGTGTACCTATCAAAATTGCTTCTCAAATTGATCTGAAAGATAAACATTCCTATAAAACACCTAGATATTAAATACTTAGAGCTGAAATAAATTTAACCAGTATCATTATCAATTCAAACTCTTCTTCATTCTGCTTTTCTTCCATCTCTGTGCCACAATCCGCGGAGGTCTCCTGGCATCCCTGAAACATAATGCCCTGGGCGGTTGCCCATGTTGCCCACTGTCTACACTATTAAACATAGTAACTGAGACAATGCATTAACGGTAAACAACGCTCAACTATGAACACTGTCCAAGGCCCAAAAAGCAAGAAGTAACCAAGCAGAAGAAGCACCGTAACTGTTCTCACCCTCTCTCCCTCTGCAATGTCTGCCACCATGACAGGTGATGAACACAATCAAAAAGCAATGAGCAGGCTTATGTTTTTTTTATTCGCTAATTAAATAAATCTAGTTATTTTTTAATTAAATAAAATAATAGCTACTGCAGTGTACGCAGAGCATCACAAGAACAAAGAACGGCTCTCAGTGAGACTGCAGTCCTATAGGACTTACAGTGGGGAGAACAAGTATTTGATACACTGTTGATTTTTCAGGTTTTCCCACTTGCAAAGCTTGTAGAAGACTGTAATTTTTATCATAGGTACTCTTCAACTGTGAGTGATGGAATCTAAAACAAAAATCCAGGAAAATACAATGTATGATTTTTAAATAATTAATTTCCATTTTATTGTGTGAAATAAGTATTTGATCATCTATCAACCAGTAAGAATTTTGGCTCTCACAGACATGTTAGTTCTTCTTTAAGAAGCCCTCCTGTTCTCCACTCATTACCTGTATTAACTGCACCTGTTTGAACTCGTTACCTGTATAAAAGACACCTGTCCACACACTCAATCAATCAGACTCCAGCATCTCCACAATGCCCAAGACCAGAGAGCTGTGTAAGGACATCA